>JASCZI010060554.1:7988-29069 GCA_036250425.1 Stylosanthes scabra
AACCCCGTGAACGCTCAGCATAACCAAAAAAATACTAGTAATTGTCCTTGAATCCAGCTTTCTTTCATGCGGCTTATAAGGTCGCGCCTCAGCTGGACATCCCCAAATATGTAAGTGCTTTATACTGGGCCTTTTGCCAGTCCAAAGTTTATAAGGGGTTTTGTAACTGCCTTACTTGGCACCCTATTAAGGATGTACACTGCGGTCTTTGAAGCTTCTCCCCAGAGTGATTCAGGTAAGGAAGAATGATTAATCATACTTCTCACCATGTCCTTAAGAGTTCGGTTCCTTCGCTCTGCAACACCATTCATGCTAGGTTTGCCTGGCATAGTGTATTGTAGAACAATACCACACTCCTTTAGAAAAAGCGCAAAGGGTCCTGGACGTTGTTCGCCTGATCCATCATATCTTCCGTAGTACTCACCACCACGATCAGATTTGACAACTTTAATTTTCTTTCCAAGTTGAAGTTCAACTTCAGCTTTAAAGGACTTAAAAACATCCAAAGATTGAGACTTTTCATGAATCAAGTATAGGTAACCATAACGAGAATAATCATCTATGAACGTAATAAAATATTGTTGTCCATTCCAAGAAGCGGTAGGAAATGGACCACATATATCAATATGTATTAGTTCTAAGACATCCTTAGCTCTCTTGGCACCTAGTTTCCTTTCGTTTGTTCTTTTCCCCTTTATACACTCAATGCAAACTTCAAAGTCTGCCAAATTTAGGGGTTCAAGAATTTCATCTGACACAAGCCTCTGAATTCTCTGTTTAGAGATATGACCTAAACGCTTGTGCCATAATGATGCTGAATTCCCATTAATTTTTCGTTTTGTACCTGTTTGCAGTATTTCATTATGATAGAAATTCAAATCAAGCTTATAAAGATTATCCATCAAACAACCAGAGAAAATAATATTCGAATCATAAGAGAGACTAACTTTATTGTTTCCAAATGAACAATAATATCCTGCTTTGTCCAAACGTGAAACAGAAACCAAATTCCATCTAAATGACGATACATAAAATGTCTCAAACAAATCCAAAAAACCAGTTGTAGAATATAATCTAAAAGTTCCTATAGCTTATACTACAACTATATTGCCGTCTGCCACGTAGATATACTTTTCAGCATCACTTGGTGGTCAACTCCACAGGCAACCCTGCATAGTAACACTTATGTGAGTAGTAGCAGTAGAATCTAACCACCAAGTATCAACAGGTGCATAACTTAAACTAGCTTCAGAACAAACAAAAGTAAGAATCATACCCTTCTTTTCACGTCAAGCGGCATATTTGGTACAATCCTTCTTCATGTGTCCAGTCTTCTTGCAGAAGTAACAGGTTGGGACTTGATCTTGTTTCTTAGCCCTTTTCTGCTGAGAAGATGCATCCGCAGTTGTACTACGCTTTCTTTTGTGCTGAGAAGATGAAACCATGTGAGCACTTTCAGTCTTATCTTGCTTCAGCCTCTCTTCTTCTTGCACACAGTGAGAAATAAGCTCATTTAGGGACCAAGTGTCCTTCACAGTGTTATAACTCACTTTGAATTGCCCAAAGTGCGCAGGAAGAGAGATCATAATGAAATGCACGAGTAAATCCTCGGATAACTCTAACTTTAGTGCTTTCGATTTTGAAGCAAGATGAGATATTTCCATAATGTACTCCCTTATGTTCCCTTTGCCTTTATACCTCATGGAGACAAGTTTACTTAACAGATTACTTGCCTCCGCTTTTTCATTCTTAGCAAAAAAAAAAATTGCTCAACGTCTTTTAGGAACTTCTTAGCATCTTCTTTCTCAGTGATTGAGCCCCGAAACTCCTCAGGAATAGAGTGTTTGATAATCATAATGCTCATTCGATTGGATCTTTCCCAATTTTCTATTTTAACCTCATTAGGGTTTTACGCAGTGGAAGTGGACTTCTCCTCTCGAAGAGCTATATCCAAATCCATACAACCGAGGACAATTTCCACGGTATCCTTCCAAATCTTAAAGTTTGTACCATTCAGCATAGAAATACTGCTAATTTGAGCAGAAACATTGGTAGCTGTAGCCATAACAACTGAATTAGAACAAAACATGCAGTAAAACTTTAGTCAAAAACATAATAATGATGGCAAATAATCCACATAGAGATATCTAAAACAACATTAATTCTTAATCTTTGGATAGAAAAATTAACTGTAAGTGATACTCTCATTAAAAGCAGTAATCAAATATTATCAAAAAAAAATTTTTTTACACATCAAGCCTTTTTTTGGACTGACTAAATATGAAAAAGAAAAGGGTACTCAAGTTTTACATCCTATTATTACTACATATATCTTTCGTTAATCGGCCAAAGAAAAATCTTCCTTTGGGCTGACCATTCATTGCATAGTTAATAAAAAAAGACAAATCCAAAAGAGTATAATACTTATTATTTATTTGGCCAAACAATAAGATTCCTTTGGCCGATTATTGTTTACATAAATAATAAATATCAATATACTCTATATTTTTCCATTAATGTGTTTATATATAACTTGGCCAACTATTAATTTTCCTTTGGGTTGGGAAGGTCTATGATGAAGATAGTAAAGTGTCTTCTAATGAAGATATTAAATGTTGATTGTTGATTTGTGCTATTAAAATCTGATGTGCAATTAAAAGAAGAGAGAGAAACTTCTAAATATGGTAATATCACACTTAATTGTCTTCATGGTAGAATTTTCCTAATAATAATTATCTTGACAGCAAGTCATCAAATCATTGGATACAAAAATTAATACAAAACAAAACATTAATTTTCTACAAACAATCAGATAGTTAATGCCAAATAATAATTTCCCAACAAACAGAAGTATGGCATAAGAGAATATATGTACTCCGTGTGTACTCTCAAAATACAATAAAAAAAATTCAACCCAATGCTTATTATATTCACATATAACCGAACATTAATAATCATGGATTAAAAAAATATATATTCAAAATTATTTATGAAAACCAAATATTCTCAATGATCAAACACTGGCTCTGATACCATTTGTTAGAAAAAAAAAATATTATTATATCTTCATAATTTTTGTTAACCATTAAAAATTAATTACAATGATGCGGAAGCATCATTGATGTATTGGGGACCAAAACCCTAAAATTATTATTTATATTAGGGAAATAGTTAGCTTCCGTAAGTAACTTACTATAAATAGGGAAATAGTTAGCTCCCCTAAGTATGATTTTTCTTGTACACACTCCATAGATTTAACCTTCACTTCAATGGCTTTTTTTACATTGATGTGTACTACAAGAATATTGTTTTTCACTGGATGTGAAAATGGCTCATTGAGATTTTTTTTATCCAAATTTACAAACGATCACGTGTTTTTACCGGTAGCATAACTGTTGCTAACCGACTAACATATACAAGAAATGAATAATAGGAGACTTTGTAGTAATGGTCAGAGTCCCTTTACAGATACTACTTCCGCCGCATCTTGGAACTGTAGCCATATTGATCTAAATAAATCTCTAGTTAACTAACCTGCTCAACAGTACAATTGATATTTTATTTAATAAAATTATAAAACATGTATACACATTATACAACTCGAATTAAAAAATCAATGTAGAGGTAATTAAGTAGCGGGACTTCTTTGAATTCCAAGGTTGCAACTTGAATGTCTTCTTGTTTTAGATCAAGTCCAATTGTGATAAGTACGATCAGTTTAACTTAGAAGCACGAAATATATTTTCTAAAAAAGACGACAGTTAAGGAAAAAATCTAGCTCAAAATTTGGCGAACGAAAGAGACTAATTCATTTAAACAAATTAGAGTGGTGACCAATTTTATTTTGTATTTACATTACATACATCTATGTATTGAGAACTTTTGAGTTAGTTGGTAAAAGACAATCAAGTTAGTTGACCCTTTTTTTTTTAATAAAAGGAATAACTCCAAACGTTGTGTCATGAACATCACTACTAAACGTGATGGTCTTTAACTAAGTTATTATCTCAATGAATACACCAATAGTTACTATGGTAATGACATGCCACTATATAAAGGGAGGAATAAATAAGAAAAGGGATAAGTGATGAAAATTACACCAAATATACACACTCTCTAACTTAAATATTGGAGTGTTATTGCTAATTGTCTTTCTGATCTAGTTAGTGACTTATACTGAGAATCGAGTTCTTCTATCCTCTCTTCTGTCTGCTCAGCGGCTTAACAAATCCTCAAACAATTCCCTCCATAGTGTTACTACATATAAATCTGCTAATAATTAAATACATATATTCATTTATTTGCTATTAAGCATTATCTTGATTATTGCTTTATTAAGAGCCTGTTATTTAAAATTAGAGTATTTTTATTCTTATGTGTCTCCTTTTTTATCAATTATTTTCTTGTTTCTTCTTCAACTAATATAAACAGTTTTTGTTAAGTTAAATTTCGTTAAAGTTAGTTGAGAGGAGTAGTTTACTCCTAATATTACTATTTGTGTATTTTGGTCAATATAGGAAGTGTTCAAGTAATATATAATTCCCGTGACCGACCGCATCTCCTCTGGCACGGCTTAGGACAACATTTCTTGGTCCTCGGGATGTCCATTTATAATTCTCTCAACTTCCCTCTTGTATACATATATATAATGATAATCATGATGCACGTGAAAAGATGTATCGGATAAAATTAATCATTGATTTTAATATATTTATACATTTATATTATTTGACATCCGTATTTTAAAGGGTTAATGGTCAAAATGATCCCTGAAAGATTGCGAGATATTTATTTTCGTCCCCGAATAATTTTTTTAGTCAATAATGTACTCGAAAGATTAAAAAACAGTAACGTTAGTCCTTCCGTCAAACAGGTAACGGCTTCCGTGAGTACTGTGCTAGCTGGATCGTTATCTCCACGTCAGCAATGTGAAAAACGACGTCGTTTTTAAATGAAGAAGAAAAACGACGTCGTTTCATTGGTGGGAGTCTTTACTGAAGTGAAAGTCCCCCTCCCCTTCATTTACAGTGCCCTATTCATCTACATTCATCTTCTTTTACTCTAAAAAAAAAAAGAAACTCATAGCGAAGGAGAAGCTCGACGGTCTTGGAGGAGAAGTAGTGGCTCATCGGCGACGAAGGTGAGGAAAGCCTTCTGAGTATCATTCGTGCACCGTCAGTGACGCTGGCGATCGTCTCTGCACAACTGCGCCGTGGTCAGAGGTAATCCTTGCCACTAATAGCTTCGTTTTCACTGTTTATGTTACATTTTTTTTTCATTCCATTGCATGAATCCGTAAGATTGTTGTTATTCATATAGTTTGAAAATGGTTTTTTTTATATAATTTGGGATTTTTGAAATGTTAGGGTTTATATATGTGCCCCCTTTCGATTGGTATTTTGTGAAGATGGGGGATGCTCTATTTTGTTATAAAAAAAAAGCATAATGATTGTCATTAGGTAGTATTTTTCAATGGTTTAGGGTTTAGGGTACTGTTGGGTTGCTTGATGTTTACATTCTGATTTTGAAGGGTTTTCCTTTTTGCTATAAGTTTTTTTGGAGGATTGCTTATTGATGAACGATCATGATAGTTGTTTTAGAAAACAGAGCTATAGCTTGTGTTCTGATTTGGCATATTTATTTGCATATGGCTGGTCATCCAATGAAATTTATTTTTCATTATGGTGGAAACTTTAGACATGCTGAGGGAGGGGCATTGATTTATGAACCAGACAACACATAGGTGTTGATGGGTGTAGAAGAAGATACTCTTGATGTTTTCTTTGTGAAGAACTATTACAAGGAATTGAAATGTGATAAAACAAATGCTTGCCTGTTGAAGGTTCCTGGAATCTCTCTTGAGTTGGGAAGGAGAAAATTGGAATTTGACAGAGATTTGATTGAAATGGTAAGGGACCGTAGAAGGAATAACAATGTCATCAATATCTACTTTGATCATGGAGTGTCAAAACTACATGTGGTGGATTGCATGAGTGAAGATGATGATGTTGTTGTGTTGCCGAAGTTCACATCACAACCCAACAATTCCCAGCCAATGAAAAACAAAACCCATTCTCAGAGAAGCTTGTCACAACCCACAAAGAGTAATCCCAAACCTAATGTGCAGCCCAATCTCAAACCCAATGAGCAGCCCAAGCCTAAACCCAATGTGCAACCCAAGCCACAACCCACTGTGCAACCCACTACTCAGCCCCAAATTCAAAAGCCCTCTATTCAGCCCCAAATTCAAAAGCCTACTTCTCAACCCCAAACACAACCCTTCAAGGCAGCTTCCAGCAAAGCTAAGTCTGTAGCTGGAAACAAACATAACAAGGAGGATGTTAGGGATAAAACAAAGACAAGGGCAGGTAGAATTGTTAAGCCATCACCTGTTCAAGAGGATAGTGACTCTCATGACTCATATAAGAGTGCTGAGGACAGCTTGTACAAGCCTTCGGAGAATGAAAAGTGACTTTGAGAAGAAAATGAATAAAGTCAAGAGAATCTCCGAGCCAGCTTGGGCCTATCTTGACAAATGGCCGAAAGAGGCATGGACCAAGGCATACTACAGTGAGGGGCCAAAAATTGACACAATTTGCAACAATGCATGTGAGTCATTCAATGCAAAGATCAGACATGATAGGGCAAAACCAATTCTCACATTTGCTGAAGATGTTAGGAGAACCATCATGAAGAGCATGGTTGAGAATAAGTAGAAGTTTAGGAATTACTAGGGAATTCTTGCACCGGTGCAACAATCCAGACTTGATGCAATGGATAGGCTATCTAGGAATTGTTTTCCCCAATGGTCTGGTGATGCAAATGAAGAATTATACGAGATCGATTGCTCTGAGCCGAATATGGTTGTTGATTTAAGCAATCACACTTGCACTTGCAGATTTTGGCAACTGACAGGTATACAGAAGAATTATATAGAATATTGTTAGATAGTTTTCTCTCATTTTTTAAAAATTTCTTACTTTGTGGTTCAACAGGTATGCCATGCATGCATGCTATCTCAACCATACATGATAAGAATGACAGGAGGCCTGAGGAGTACTGTCATGAGTGGTTAAGGATGGACTCATATAGAAGAACATATGCCTTCAATGTCAATCCAATTAAGGGACAAGATCTATGGGAGAAAACAGAATCTCCAGCACCTGTCCCACCACCAAGGAAGCCCAAATCAGGAAGGCCAACAATGAATAGGAAAAAGGAAAAAGATGAAGGACCTGTTGGATCAAAGACAAGGATGAAAAGGAAGTATAACCCAATCAGATGAATGTGGTGCGGTGAAGTTGGGCACAACAAAAGAACGTGCAATGTCAGGAAAAAAGAGGAGGCCACGAAAAAGGCAAGACTCATGCAACTGCAGCTGGTTACTACAAAGGTGGATAAGGCTATAGCTGCTAAAGATGCTGAACCTACACCTGCTAAAGATGTTGAACCTGCACCACCTCCAGCACAAGACAATGTGGCCACTGAAATTCCAACAACACAAGACTCACAATCTGCACTTGCAGTGATAACAGTAGTAACCTGCCTCATTTAGTTGCTTGAATATCCATGTTTGATGCTTTGTGTCCATATTTAAAATGATTGAATATACATAATTGATGTGTGTCCAATTTGATCATCATTGTTTCTTGCAGGACAAAGTGAAACGGAGACCGCTGAAACTACAGGTTAAGAAAGGAAGGCCAACTAGGGCTGTCTACCCACCACCAGCTGCATCTTCAACCCCTCCACTTTCAGCTGAAACTATCAGCAGAGCGAGTTCTGCCACTGCAAAGAAAACTGCTAGTCTCTCTAAGTTTATGCCACTCCGGGGTTCAAGCGTCCAAGGAAGAAAGATAATTGAAGATGATTGCTGCGAAGTGTTTTGTGTATTTGGCGGCTTTATTATTTTTTTTGTTTTATGGCACATGAACCATTTAGCATAAATAATTTGCTATTAAATGAAATGCATGGCCCTCTCTAGTTTTTTTGGCCCCCTTTAGATATTTAAGAACTAAATGTTAAGAAGGATTGCTTAGACCTTCTTATATATATGCTACCATAACTGTATGGGCATGCAATTAACATGCCACTATGTTATAATATTTTTTATGACTTAAATGTGTTTATTCTGATTGTGCATTTTCATCATTTTACCAGTTTATTTAACTCCAAACTAGAGAACTTATATGTTGCACATCTTCATTATTATAATCACAAACGGTTCCATCAATGATTAAACACATTTTTATTAAAACAGGATAGTCAGTACATTGCTACACACTTTGACACACATTAAACATATGTAATCAAACTATCCTATTTCTTATACACAGATGACATACAAAGTAACCCCACTACTAAAATGACTACTAATAAGCCAGTAAACATAAGAAACAACCCATGCTTAAGTGATTTAACTTCATCTTCCAAACTATCCAACCTCTATGCCAAGTTAACTTTCCAATTTTCATGGCCACTACCAAGCTTTGCATCACTCTCAGCTTCCCCATTTGCACCTTCAACAACTTCATACTCACTTTCATCAACCCATTTAAAGTAGTTATAATGGCTGCCTTTCTGCAGGTGTGAAGAAAATAAAATTACACAATAAATCATGAAGAGGGAGAAGATGCAAATTGCTCAGGCAAGCATATACTCACTCGATATCTTGGACATGTATGAAACAATCTTCCTGGGTTCTCTGCTGTACTAGACTTCTTAATTATCGTTTTCAACCCACAAAAACAGGGAGGAGCTAGAATCGAAGCTACCAACTGATTGGGACTTCAACCCATCAAAGTGACCTCCACTACTACTTCCCATCATGGTGCTCGAACCTAGGCAGATGTGAAAATGAGGTTGCGACTTACCCTTTCTTCGAAATTGGGGTTAGGGTTTAATAATTTACAATAGAGACTGATTTGATCTAATTTCTAGAAGAAATCTTATCAGCATCCAACTAGGCCTGCTTGATTCAGTGCTGAGGTGTCAGTTAACGACCCACTGGCAACAAGTTAACACCGTTTGTGAAAAACTTAACGGAAGGACTAACGTTATTGACTTTTAATCTTTCAGGTACCTTTTTTATTAAAAAATTTTTTTGGGGATTAACATAAATATCTGTTAATCATTCAGGGACCATTTTGAGTATTATCCCGTATTTTAAACTTTACCTTCTGTCAAGCTTATCATGACTCTTGTAATTAACCTTTAATTATTAAACCACACAAAATAATCACAATTTTTTTTAAATGATAAAAGTAAGAGTGATGTATATATACAAGTATTTTAATTTTCTAACCAAATTTAATTAAATTGGTTTTAACTCAGTAGAAACTACTCATATTAATTAAAGAAAAATAAAAGAATGAGACACATATAAAATGAAAACTCGGTCGAACTTGAATAGTAAAAATATTTTTACATTTACCGCCCATTTGATTAAAAGAAAATAAGAGGAAGGAAAATAAAAGAAGAGAAAATGGCAAGAAAATATTATCTTTCTTTGTTTGGTTTAGGATAGAAAACATTGCAGGAGAGAAAAACTATGGCCCTATACGAAAAGTTTTCTCTCCACATGAGACGTGAAAACTGAGAGAGAACAGGCTTAAAGTATCGCAAATATATATATATATATATATATATATATATATATATACTTGATGCTGAAAAAAAAAAAAGGTACTTGATGCACATGTGCAACTTACTGTTGAAAAGCCATGTATATGTGATGCTGTTTTTTATTTTTAAAGCTTGTACATGTGATAATGTTACGGCATATTAAAATGTTAAAACAAAATAAAAAATAAATAGGATGGCAAAGTTTTAATTTTAAATAATGGTAATATATAATATTTTATAAGTTTAATAATACTAGTTTTGTTGGAAACAATTAATTAATTAAATTTAAATTCATAATTAAATATAAGCAAAATAATTTTATATATGTTTGATTATTATGAAATTATGAATTTATATAATTTATGAATTATTTAAAATACAACTAACAACAATATATCTTTTTATCATTGATGTAGATTATATAAGAGCAAAGAATGAAAAATAAGGAAAGAAAATGAAATTTTTTTACTGTCAATCTAACAATGAAAATTTTTTTACATCACTATTCACTAACAAGAAGGCGGGGTGTTTTATTTATTTTTCTTATTAACATATTTGGTTATGTATGTATTGTTATTATTAATTATTAATTATAAATATAGTGTTAATAGAATGATAATGTTATTAAAATACAAGTTCAGTGTTAAACATTATATTTATTAACTAGGTATTTTATATCAATGTATAAATTCATAATATTTTATAATAATTATAAAATAAAAATAAATAAATAAATAAAAATACTGAAAAATGTTTTTTTTAAGAAAAAATATAGGGAGTCTTTCTTTGGGAGTTAATGAGGAGTTATTGATAATCACTTTTATATTTTGTGGGTGATTATTTTTATTTTTCTGGATGATAACTTTTTTAATTTTAAATAATTACTTATTTATTAATTTCATAATGTTAGTTCTGTAACATTATTTTTTTAATTAAAATGATATATTAAAGTTTTAAAGTATAATTAAGGAATTTTTTTTGTCAAAAAATTGGTTTAAATATATTAATAAAATATAATTTACATATAATATATATAAAAATATTAATGTTATTTTACTCTATTATTATTTTCTCTCTTTTCACTTTTCTTTTCATCCAATTAAAATAAAATTTTCTCTCTACTTTCTTTCCATTCATTTTTCCTTAATCCAAATAACATACAAAATACTTTATTTTTCTTTTTATTTTCTTTTTTTCATTTTCTTTACTCTTATTTTCTTTCCTCTCATTTTCCTCTATGCATCCAAACAGAGTATTAATATTTTTCTAAATATAATCATAAAAAAAATTGAACAATACAAATATTCTCAAAACTTTTCGTAATATTTTTAGTGATTTACTCTTATTCTCTTCTATTAAGACCTGGTTTTCGGTGGCAAAAATTTCAAATAAAATTATTAGGGGGTTTGAAATTTGAATTAACATGTAAACACGAAATGAAATTAAATCATAGTATAGCAACATCATATATTTGTATATATATAGTGCTCCACTATCACTCCTGACTCGAATTGATTGTTGCCGAACTAGTAACCAATAGGCTGCAATGCATATCATTAGGACCATATTACTTCAATTCCTTTATCTCTTCCATCCTGGCATCCTCTTTAACTATGTACCTTAATTAATATAGGAGTGCTATATAACCAATATACGTTAGCCAAAATTAAAAATTGTTGATCATGATAAATAAAAATCACTTAAAACATTTTTCTTAATGTATACAAGACAAACTTAATATAGTGCCAACATGACACTCCTCGTGGATACTTTGCAGCGCAGCTCCGCTCCAGAGTTAAATGATCAATTGATTTATTTTTATAAAATTAAAGTCCTATTATTATAGTCATCAGAAAAAATATAAATAATCAATAATTTTTTAACTAATAAAAAATAAAACATTCATAACCACTGTTTATAGAATATTCATGATGAAAGTCATAGAACATTCAAAACCTAAAACAACCATCAGGCAATTTTATATTTTTTTAGAAACAGAACATAAACCAAAAAAATAGAACATCTAATTTAAATTATTGATTGATGTTGATTAAATTTTTCTTGGTTACCTAGGCAGTATCATAAATACACTGATATTCTATAGACTCATATGTTGTATGCTCACAAATCACAATGGATTAAAAATGAGTTTGTTTATTAGTTTGTTTTCTTAATAGACGAATATGCTTATATATTTTTACGAACAATGTTATATCATCAACAAAATTTATCATTTTGGTCAATAGTTAATCAACAACTATTTTAATTTTAAATTCTAACAATAATAATTTTAAATATTATTAGTTAAAATAATTATACACAACCAAGCTTTTTTAACAACCAAGTTTAACCAAGTCACCACACCTCACGCGCTTCTCATTAATAGGGTATTAGGTTTTTTCGTTTTTTTGAAATCATAAATCCCTGATTTGTCTCATTCCTCTTTTATCACAAATCCCTACCTACAACTACATGCGTTTTCATTCTGCAACTTTTCTCAATGTTGTTACAACGATGAGGAGAAGAACGACGATCATGATGCCATTGACGAGAAAAAAGAAAGATGATACAGTAAGGAAGAAGGAAGAGGAAGAAAATGAACAAAATAGAGGAGGAGAACAAGAAGATAATGATAATGAAGAAGAAGAATAAGATGAGTACATTTGAGTATATTTCAGTGGTAACTTCCAATAATCCGTTTATGTTTTCATTCAAAATCGTTTCTACTTTCATTTAAAATCCGTTTCTGTTTTCATTAAAACTCCATTTCTCTTTTCATTCAAAATTCGTTTCTATTTTCATTAAAAATCCGTTTCTATTTTCATTCAAAATCCGTTTTTGTTTTCATGAAAATTCTATTCAATTTTTGTGAAAATCAAATTTATTTTTTAATTCAAGATCCATTTCTGTTTTCATTAAAAATCCGTTTCTCTTTTCATTCAAAATCCGTTTCTCTTTTCATCCAAAATCCGTTTCTTTTTTCATTCAAAATCCGTTTCTTTTTTCATGAAAATCCAATTCCATTTTTGTGAAAATCAAATTCATTTTTTTAATTCAAAATCCATTTCTGTTTTCATTCAAAATCCGTTTCTATTTTCATTCAAAATCCATTTCTATTTTCATTCAAAATCCGTTTCTGTTTTTTCAAAATCCATTTCTGTTTTCATTCTAAATCCGTTTCTATTTTCATTCAAAATCCGTTTCTTTTTTCCTAGAATATCCAATTCAATTTTTCATCAACAACAACGACACCAACAACAGTAACAATGTAATAATGGAGGAGGATGATGAGAAGGAAGAAGAGGACGAAGAAGAGGAAGAAGAGGAAGGAGAAGAGGAAGAGGAGGACGGAGAAGAGGAAGAAGAAGAAGACAATAGCGACGGTGACGACAATGATGGCGGCGGCAATAACGACGGTGACATTTCCAGCGACGACGACGATGATGGTGGCAGTGGTAGCTGCAATAACTGAGAAGAAAAAGGAGGAAAAAAAAAAGACGAGAAGTTGAGTTGCAGAGAGAAGCGCCTTTTCGCGTTTTTCAGTTTTTTGTGGGTGAGTGTTGTGCGTGCATACGCGCCTGGGTGAGAGTGGGGCAAAATTGCTTGGTTTAACTTGGTTGAGTAATTTGTTTAGATGTGTAGCATTATTGTATTAGTTAATACTTAATAGTAGCTAAAAATAAAAAAGTTGGTGTTATAACCCATAAAACTACTGCATTTTTAAATATTACTACTCTAGTTTATCCATCATCTACGGTGATTAACTAACAATGTCAAATTATATATAGTAATATAAATACTAAAATAATACTACGAAATCAACGTTAGAGAGTCATTAAGGAGCTAATAATTAAGTTATTATCCGTACTATGTGTTGGTTCCCTATTGGTCATAATGTATTGACTCCCTAGTTTTTTCAATTTAAAAATTATTATTTTACTTTGAGAATGTCTTGGGAGCCAATGCATTTGATAATGAGTTATGGATGATAACTCATATAATTTCGAATGATAATATTTTTTATTTCGGATGATAAATTTTTTAATTTTAAATGATAACTTAATTATTGGCTCCTTAACGGCTCCTTAGTATTAGTTCTGTAGCATTGTTGTAGAGAAAATATATGGAGCAAATATTAGAAAAACCAATAGGAGCCCATTAAATTTATGAATGATAATTTCGATCAATTTTGGATAATAACTTTTTTAGTTTCGGATAAACTTGTTTTAGTTTCGGATGATAATTTTTTATTTTAGATGATAACCCAATTATTGGGACTTCACTGCACCGTACTGCTAGGTGTCCATTAAAATTTAACGGTGTGAATTTAACTTCACATTATCCTATCACAAATTATATGCTCGAATTATTTCTCACATTAAAAATAAAGATGCAATAATTGAAGGATAGATACGTAAATTACCAACCACAGTCCAGTTATTTGCATGTATTTAAGAACTCAACTCGCTATGCATGCACACCACCACATTCAAACCTTCACTACTTCAACCATGGCAACCAATATGTTCAAAACTAACTTAATTGAAAAAGTTCTCTTCGCAATAATTTACTTCATATTCTCCACAACAAACACAACAAAAGCCTTTGACACATCATCATGTGCATCTCAACCGGACCTCACCATCATTCCCATCTACGGCAAATGCTCCCCATTCAAACCCACCCCAGGCCCATGGGCCGACACAATCATCAACATGGCCTCCAAAGACCCAGCTCGACTCGATTACCTCGCCTCCTTCGTGGCCCGAAGAAAGCCCGGCTCATCAGCACCCACAGCTTCGGGACAGGTATTCAACATTGGTGGCTACGTGGTCCGGGCCCGTCTCGGCACACCGGGCCAACTAATGTTCATGGTCCTCGACACCAGCACCGACGAGGCCTGGGTCCCATGCACCTGCTGCACCGGTTGCCTATCCACCTCCACTCCTTTCTCCCCCACTGCGTCTGCCACCTACGGCGGCTCCATCACCTGCTCCGCCACAAAATGCTATCAGGGTCGTGGCGCACAAACATGCCCCGCAGGCCCGGGCTCCACCTCTGCCTGCATCTTCAATCAGTCCTACGGCGGAGTCATGTTCTCCGCCACGCTCGTCCACGACTCAATCTCTTTGGCGCGGGAAACGATTTCGAAATACTCTTTCGGATGCGTTAATTCTGTCTCTGGAGGGTCGATTCCGGCCCAAGGGCTTCTGGGACTGGGCCGCGGGCCCTTATCTCTTTTTTCACAGTCCCTTTCACTCTATTCGGGCGTGTTTTCTTATTGTCTTCCAAGCTTTCGATCCTACTACTTTTCCGGGTCTTTGAAACTCGGGCTTTCGGGTCAGCCTAGGAGGATCCAAACGACGCCGCTTTTGCGGAACCCGCGCCGGCCCTCGCTTTACTACGTGAATCTCACCGGAGTGAGCGTGGGCCGAGTAAGGGTCCCACTGCCACGTGAGTTTCTTGCGTTTAACCCAAACACAGGTTCAGGTACAATAATTGATTCGGGTACGGTTATCACCCGGTTTGTTCAACCGGTTTACAATGCTATCAGGGACGAGTTTAGGAGACAGGTGAAGTAACTATGCTCTTCACATTATGAATTCTTAGTTATTAATAAACACTGCCACTCACTGATATATTAACTAATCTACCTTTTGTTTATTAAATAATAATAGTTATAATAATAGATATGAAAATAGTTAAAATAATAAATGCTTTATACTTTAATTAAGAAGTTTTATTTGCATTTAAAATTTTAAAAATGATAGAATCTCGTTTTTATGAAATACACATGACAAAAAAAATATTTTAAAAAATGTGATATTTCTTTTAAGTGATTTAAATGTGCATTATAAATATCATAATTGATTCATTGAGTTAGGATCAAATCATATATTGATTTGCGGAACCCTTGGAAAAGATAATAATGCAACTTAATTACTTTATTTAACGTAGTAAATATAAATTTATTATATATAATATTCTTCAATTATTTTAGCGATAGTTAAAAATAAAAAATACGGTAACTTTAGACTACTTTAAGCTAATTTTCTATTATTTTCTAAACATTTTTTTGTTGTTGATTTTATAAGCTACTTTAGGTCTGATTATGATGTACATATTTAACATATGAAATAGTTATATTGTATATTTTAATTAAGAGAAAATCTTGGTCCCTAATATTAGGGAGATAATAGGAAGTAAATATCATTTTTTTTTCTTTTATCATCCATTATTTCCCTAATTACACTAATGGGCTCCTTATTAATCCCCTAACGTTAATTTCATAGCATTACTCTTTAATTAACTCTTAATTACCTTGTAAATTTAAAATGAGTATAGTCACCAAAAAAATGAGTATAAATAATTAACTTCTTATACATCATTACTACTATTATAAAAAGTATAAGAATTTTAAAAAATACTAAAAAATCTTGGTATTTACTGAATGTGTTGTAACATAACGAGTGTGTTTCAAAAATATATTTTATTAGTTTAATCTTTTTAACTACGGCTAGTTTAGCTTAATTAAATTTGTATCACATGATATAATATATCATTACACAAGATAATTTATATCATCTAACTTCAAAGAAATTTCAAGATAATTGTTGATGATATTTGACAAACTAGTATAACTTTCTAATTCTTGCGAAATTGATCATTAACATTGCAGGTGCAAAAAAGTTTGTACATTATCAGTGATGAAGTTAAATATACTTTTTAATTTATGCTTAAGAAAAATATTAGATGTGGAAGTATTTTTGTCAAGTAATAAATTTAACTAAATTGTTCTCAATAATCAAACAAAAATCGTTTTGAAAAAAAATAAGGAGAAGAAAAAGATAAACATTAAAAAATAATAATTCTAGACATACATCTATTTTTTCAATAGTCCAATCAAATCATTTAATCTATAATAAATAATTTTTTATTTAACATATAAATAAAAAACTTGGTTGGACTTAGTTAGGTAAAATAGGTTTACATTTAGCATTATTCTTAAAAAAATTTAGCTAAACTTAATTACAAAATGATTATTTAAATTTGTACTACTAACTAATTACGTCTCAAAATGAAAGTGAAAACTATCTTAAAATAATAAGACAAACTTTTCTTGTTTATTTAGGTGAAAGGACCATTCTCGAGTTTAGGTGCATTCGACACTTGTTTTGAAAAGAGCTATGAGAGGTTGGCACCGATCATGAAACTCCACTTCGAGGGCTTGGACCTAAAGTTGCCATTCGAGAACAGCCTCATACACAGCAGTTCTGGTTCGTTGGCTTGTCTGGCGATGGCGGCGGCGCCCAACAACGTGAACTCGGTGTTGAATGTCATCGCCAACTTGCAGCAACAGAATCTTAGAATTCTGTTTGATACAGTTAATAATAAAGTTGGCATAGCCCGTGAGCTTTGTAACTAGCACGGGTAGATGTGGCTTATTCCTTCCTTAATGTGATTTTAAGATTTAATTTTCTTGTAATGCATTTTTCTTGGGTTATTAGTTGTTTGGCTACTCATATGCTTTTCAGATCTTATTGTATGTATCAGTGTACGTGGAAGAAAAAATATGTTTTCATATCAACTTTATTTATTTATGATCTGACTATGCCGTAAAATTTATCTACTATATATTAATAATATATAAATGGTATGGTATTGATCTTGAGCTTATCAAGGTATGGTTAGGAATGCTTTCTATTGTTGATATATGGTTGATTGTTAAAACTTGGATCTTACTTGTTTCGGTTAGGAATTTGGCCTTTGAAAATATAAAACAAAGATGAAGGGAGATCAAACAGTTTGAGCAATGGACCGATCGACCAACAGATGAAGCAGTGATTCTAGTGATGTGGAGGGGACAATCAGCTAGAGTTAAGGCCTCCTAAAGAGAAGGCATTTCAGAGAGAGAGAGACAAGAACTTTTCTTTTAAACTAAAATTATAGTTGCACCCCTTCTTTTTATCATATATTTCCACATAAGCTTACACAGTAAGAAAATGTAGATATCATACAAGGATTAACCATGAAACTAATATGTAACTTAATCATATACCATTAACCATGACACATGTCAAGTCTTTATTGGGTAGGCAACCCTTAGTCACCATAGTGACCTATGTGTGTGTGATGTCTTTAGTGAATGAAAAGAAACGGTGGCTAAGGTGTGTGCGTGCTTCCCCCAAATTCTGAACCCTTGAGTGTCGTTTTTGTGGTTTAGTGCTGGGGGGTGGGAGCTCGCGTTGACGGAGCGGACGTCAGAGACTGGGAGCCGCGCTCTTCCTAGGGAGTGAGCACTGTATTGATTAATGATGCCGAAGATGGATGAATGGGACCAAAAACATTTTTTCTTCAATAATCACCTAGATGGGATCCTGAATGATAGAGCATAGATAAAAACTAATAATAGTAAAATATATAGCAGATGGATGGGATAGATTTCATACCATGCTAGGAAAAAAATGTTATATTTTTCGTGCAATCGTTGTTCATCTACGAAGTTCTTTGTGTGGTAGTGAATCTGTAATGTTATGTGTTAAAAGAATCTATGATTGTGTTGTTTATGATTAATAAGACATGCACATATACATAATCAATACTCACCCTAAAAAAAATACAAAATAAAAATAAATAACAATGATTATATATAACCTTATTACTCAGCTAATTAATTTGCATAACCATTCATTTTAGCACAAAAAAAACCTTATACAATTGGACCCACCACACTTTCATCCTAAGCTCTCTTCCTCTCACTTTTCTAGAAATTGTCTCCTTTTGATATTATTGTTTAACACTAACGGTTTTTATTCCGCTGACATAATGTGTCTTTTATAAGTGGAGAAGGAATCTTCCTTCTACACCGAAGCATTCACCAAAATTCAAATGCTCATCTAGTATCTCTCAAAAGGATTAGCATCGCTGATAGGTGGTGTTTAGAATTTACATAACTGAGGATTGGTGGTTTTTTCTTATGATAATGCTCCGATTTTGTTTTCCGTGTGAGATTCACAGTGTGGCCATCTCACCTTTTTCCTTTCTAGTCGTTGAAGCTTCCAGGATTTTTTTTTAGGTATTGAAGCTTTCAACACCCAAATACGAGTTAATACCCACTTTGGTCCTTGAGATTATTGACGCCTTGCACCAATTTGGTCCCCGACTTTCTAATTGCATCGTTTTAGTCCCTGGCTTTCCAAAAGTTGCACTACATTAATCCCTGACTGCATTTCCATTAGACAACCCTTGACACCGTTAGTGACGTGGTA
Source organism: Stylosanthes scabra (assembly GCA_036250425.1). Classification (NCBI taxonomy): domain Eukaryota; kingdom Viridiplantae; phylum Streptophyta; class Magnoliopsida; order Fabales; family Fabaceae; genus Stylosanthes; species Stylosanthes scabra. The sequence goes on from JASCZI010060554.1 coordinate 26,882, forward strand.
AACTTTGTCCACGTTGGCAAAGTAAATGATGTCGTCTAACAAAGGAAGGGAAATAAAAGAAAAAAACAACGTCGTTCTGCCTTGAGATTAAAACGGTTCACATGCTCCACAATGTCTCATTCATTCATCACTTCTTTTTCTTCCCTTCTCCCTGAAGTCATCTCAACGCCATGAAGAACAGAAGAGATATAGGGTCAGTTGAAACTGTCAAGGTTTGCTTCATCGAAGTTTATAAAGACTTTGTTCAACACAACTATTATCAGACTATTGCTGTTGTTGCTCTGAAATCACCGCGAACCAGAGGTAAGCAAGCACTGTTTCCATTTTTTTTTTAGTAGTTTATATTGTAATGTGTAATGCATGCACCATTGTAGCAAATCATTAGACTAGTGTAATGCATGAAAACTCCTCCTAATTCTGATGATGAACAAGAAGAATTGGATGATGATGATTTTCCAGTGTTCAGAGATGGGGCATGGTTAGGGGAGGTGCATCTTGAGGTGGGGATGGAGTTTAACGCAAAGAATAAATTTAGAGAGGCAACGAGGGAGTACACTCTTGCATAGGGTAGGAGAATCAAATTCAAGAGGAATGATAAAATTAGGTGTCGGGCTAATTGCAAGGTTAAAGAGTGCAAGTGGTTGTATATGCTTCAAAGGATGATAAGGAGACTTGTTGGCAAATATAGACCTTCAAAGATGATCATATATGTGCAAAAACGAAAGAAAACAGGTGTGCAAATAGGACTTGGGTGGCCAGTAAATTAGTCAATAAAATTAGGAAGTATCCCAATTTCAAGCAAGCTGAAGCAGCAACTTACTTTACATCCAAATGGGAGCTTGAATTAAATAAGAATTCAATCTCAAGGGCTATGGCAAATGCAAGGTCTGTGGTATATGGAGATGCAAAGGCCCCAATATGGTTGTGCGATAAAAATTTTGAGATCTTTGAGGTTCAAGGTGATCCAACAAACATAGTTGTTGATTTAGGTAAAAGGCTATGCACATGCCAATTTTGGATGCTAACAGGTAGCTCTTCACCCTAAAGTCATATAACTTTTGGTTTGATTTATTGTAATTGGATTTTTTTTGTTAATTGATACTACTGACTTTTGGTTTGATATCTTGTAATTGACTTGACTATAGGAATCCCATGTGTTCATGCATGTGCTGCACTTGCACAAGTAAACAAAAGGCCTGAAGATATTTGCCACAATCTGTTAATCATGGAATCATACAGAAACACCTATGAACATCATATTATTCTTATTTCCGGTCAAGCCTTGTGGGAGAAATCACTCTATAACAGGCCATTAGCTCCAAAATTTAAAAAAAAGCCAGGAAAGCTCACCAAGAAGAGGAGAAAGGATACTCATGAAGGAAAATGTGGACTTAAGAAGAAAAAGGAAGTTGATGGAGGTAATGTTGCAAAAGGTGGTAGTTTGAAGATGAAGCTGAAACCATTCACGTGTAGATATTGTGGGGTCAAAGGCCACACCAAAAGGGGATGCCCAAAGAAAAGAAGTGATGATGTTGTTAATGCATTTGCAGCTGCTGCAGTAGCAGCTACTACCAATACTGCAAATTCTACAGCAACTGTTAATCCTGGAGCTCCAAATTCTGCAAATTCTCCCCCAACTGCTGAAGTTGCAGAAAATCCATCCATACCCTATATGCAAGCAACTGAGATTGAACTTAGCCAACCTAACTATGATGAAGCTCAAGACTCTCAACAAGTTCAGTATTTATCATTTTGCATTGATCCTTTAATTTACTTCAAACTGCACTTTTTCATTAATTGTTATTTGCTCAAATGGTTTAGGCACCCGCAGCACTAACAACAAGACCAGATAAATTACCAACAAAAAGAATGAGCTCTCCCCCACCATTTGTGTGTTTCGATCCAATGCAAGCAGCTAGCGTAGGCAAAACAACTACATTCGGTGACATCTTAGGATTCGTTCCAACTCCGGGCTTCAAGTCAGCAAGAAAGAAGAATTAAACATCATTTCTATATTGTTATTTGCTTAACTAGTCATATCAGATAGATATATTAGGAAAAAGGGCTTTGTTTTTTGGTTATGGCTTTATGTATATAAATGGATGATGTATAGAACTGTCAAAATGATTGAATCTATCCGGCCAATTCATTACCCGTCTTAATTGGGCGAGTTCACCCTCCCCCCCCC
>JASCZI010060554.1:29164-46537 GCA_036250425.1 Stylosanthes scabra
CAACTCATGAATAGGGATAAAACAATTAAGTCCAAGCCTTCTGATATGTGGATTATATTATTTGCACATCAAAATCAACCATTATTTTATAATACACATTAAAAAATATAAAATTAAACATGTATTCATGTAAAATACATGGTGGCTGATTTTGATATACAAATAGAATTATTAATAAATAAGTTTGGTTCAAACTTTTGTAAAAGTCTTCTTATTGAAATGGATCAGGCTTAGGCTTTTTGTAAGCCTATAAAATCTAACTGGCGGCCTATTTATGTATATTATGTTATAATAAATTTTTACATTTAAAAAATATAAATTTATTAAATTTTAAATAGAGAGTGTTTATTGTATTATTAAATTTATTTTTCATATACTAAAAACCATAAAAAATTATTGGTATTTATAATTACTACATAAATATATTTATAAAGATTCTAAGGTAAGTTTTTTCTATGTTGTAAAATTTTATTTATTTGTAATTATAAATCTTTATTTTTTGATTAAATTTTTTTATTAACTTATTTTTTAATAAACTTTTAAACAGGCTTTAAGTCAGGCCAGACTTTTCAAACAAGTCGGGCTAGATAAAATATAAAGCCTTCGATAGATAAGACACCCTAAATAGACTTAATATATATAATCTAAGTCTAGCTTATTTAGACTTTAACCTAGCTTGATCTGTTTTTATAGCTACCCGTGGTTTAAATGAGTTGACCTTGTTATTTATTTTACAATAAGGCTAGCTGACCAAGTGGTTTTCTTGAACCAAGTGGTTAGCCAAGCTTCTTTATCCACGCGCCACTCATCTCTATTATAACGAATATATCGTTATTGGACGCGCCATGTTTATAATTCTGTTTGCTTTTGTTGTTCGTTTTTCGAGTTTGATTCTTCGTTCTCCTCCCTCTCTTCGTTTTCGTTCTGCATTTCATGATTTATAATTGGTGATTGGTGATTGCCGCTTCTTCTGCGTGATTTCTGCAACTCATTTCAACTCTGTTTTTCAATTGCGAACTGATCTGTGCATATACTGGAGGTAATTGCGTTTTTGTTCTCTGCAATGTTGTTAGAAATCATCGTCGTTTTCGTTCTGAATTTCATGATTCATATTTGTTGATTCGTGTTTTGTTGTCTTTCTGTGTGATTTCTGCAAGTTCTGCTCTGTTTTAGAAATTGCGACGCGATCTGTCATATACTTCGTGTAATTATGTTTTTTTGTTCTCTGCAATGTTGTTAGATCTCATCGTTTTCTTCTTCTATTTTTAGATTTCGTCTTTCAACATTCTTCACTTTGATTTGCATCTCTGTATTTTGTGTTTCAGGTTGTGTTATAATGGAAGCTTCGAGTTCAGATCCATTAGAGGAATTGTCTTCGAATCATTCATCTGAATCAAACAACACAGAACATGTTTAATTTCCTTTTCAAACTAATTTAGTATTTCTTAGTTTGGTTGTTCATGCATTATAGTTTTTTGCTATGTTTATGTGTTGTTTTCACTTCTGCGCAGTTTAGTTTAGCTTTTCTGTGCAGTTGTGTAGTCTTCGTTTGGTTCTGAATTTGCTTCTGCTCATTTTGGCTTTCCATTTTTGCTCATCTTAGCTTTCTATTTCTGCACAGTTTTCAGATTATGTTGATTTAAGGTGTTGCTGTTGTTGTGAATTTATTTCTGCTCAATTTGGCTTTTTATTTCTGCGCAGTTCTGGAGATTTGGTTGATTTAAGGTGATGCAAACATGGAAGAAGCAAAAAGAAGAAGATATTATTTTTGCGCATTATTGCTTTCTATTTTTGTGCAATGTTGTTTTCTATTTCTGTACATTATTGCTTTATATTTCTGTACAGCAGCAACAACAACAACAACAACAATGTGAAACAGAGAAGAAGAAGAAGAAGAAGAAGAAGAAGAAGAAGAAGAAGATGATGATGATTATGATGATGATGATGACATGAAAGAATGAAGGAATGAAAGAAAAAGAAGTAGAAGATTCAGATGCAGACTTGGAAGAATGAAGGAAGGAAAGAAGGAAGGAAGGAAGAAGAAGAAGATTTTATTTCTGCGCATTATTGCTTTCTGTTTCTGCATAATGTTTTCTATTTCTGTGCATTATTGCTTTATTTTTCTGTACAACAACAGCAGCAGCAGCAACTGATGCATGAGCATCATTGATGGTTTTTATCACTAGTTTCTTGTGGATTTAGTAAATATTAGCTTAATACTCAAGTAAATTTACACCCATTTTCATTAAACATTGCTTTGAGTATTTAGTTCTTTAATTAAAGAAAATTTAAGAGGAAATACAAGAGAATTTGAGGAAGCTTGAAGAAAAAAAGAAATCAAAGAAAGAAAGCATGAGAAAATAGAGAAAACAGAGAAACAGAAAAAATAGAGAAAATAGAGAAATAGAAGAAAAACAAAGAAAGGGAACCAAGCATCAACGCCTAGGCATCAACCCCAATTACTTCGGGTAATTGTGTTTATGTGTTGTTTTCACTTCTGCGCAGTTTAGTTTAGCTTTTCTGTGCAGTTGTTTAGTTTTACTTCTGCTCATTTTGGCTATTCATTTATGCTCATCTTAGCTTTCTATTTCTGCGCAGTTTTCAAATTTTCTTGATTTAAGGTGTTGCTGTTGTTGTAATTTATTTATGCTTAGTTTGACTTTTTATTTCTGCACAATTTTGGAGATTTTGTTGATTTAACATGATGCAGACATGGAAAAAGCAAGAAGAAAAAGAAGATGCAGACATGGAAGAAGGAAGGAATGAAGAAAAGAAGTGCCTAGGCGTTGATGTGGTGATGTTGGCCTATGTTGCTGCTTGATCAACGCCTAGGCACTTGGGTTGATGCCTAGACGTTGGTATGGTGATGTTGGCCCTTAGCTTGCTTTGTCTTTGATGCTGGGAGTGTGACCAACTTGTAACCAACGCCTAGGCACCTTGTATGGGCGCCTAGGCATGCTTCTTTGCTGCCTTGGTGCATAAATCGTTGAGTTTTGGGCGCCTAGGCGTAATAGGCGCCATTGCTTTCTATTTCTGCGTATTATTACTTTATATTTCTGTACAGCAACAACAACAACAACAGTAGCAATAATAACAACAACAGCAGCAAAGTAAAATAGAGAAGAACGTACCTTGTTGCTTATGTTCTTCTTCAGCGTATGTACACGTGTTTTTAATTGAAAGTGATAGTGTTATTTCTAGGTTACTTGATTAACCACTTGTCAAATAGAAAGATTGTTTATTTTCTTTTTTTATAATGTTCAACATTTTTCATATATTTCCTTTTATCCGACATAAAAATTCAATAGTTTTATCCATTAAAATTATTGTAATTAATTATTTTCGTGCAACCATTTTAATAATTATATAATATAATTGGCAATAATCTCTATAATTTACCGTATCTATCTTGTCTTCTACACCGGCTATGTTATTCATATATATAAATCCAAAGTTGTATTCCAAAGCCTTGATATATATTAAAAAAAGTTACAAGAAAATATTGAACTTGCCAACTATATAATTTTAACTACATCTATAGTAGAATACTAATTTTAGTTTGTGTTTTTGATAAATTTATTTTTCAATTTTACCTGTGACATAATGTTTATTTCATATGAAAAATATAAAAAAAAAAATATGCATCTACCAATAGTAGAATAAAAAAAAGTAAGTGAATAACTGACGCACACAAAATTGTTATTGGAATAAGATAATAAAAAATTTAGTATAAATATTTCTTGATAAAACTGTTATAAATTGACAGTGTTACTAATGTGTCTATTCAGCTGCTTTTCTATTATTTTTGAGAAATTAAATTTTAGCTTAAAATTATAAATTTGATAAAATTACTTGAAAATATAAAATAAAATAGTTTTAAAATAAATATAAAAGTTCCGTGAATTATTTAACATTTCGAAGGTATCGATTATCGATAATATTAAGAAATAATGTTATATTTTTATGTACATAATTAAAATTTTATGTTTAATAAAAATAATACATTATTAAAAAGTTAAAATCATTAAAAATGAAATTGTAATTTTTTTTGGACAATAAAATGGAATTATGATTTGGAAAAATAATTTTATAAGATTAGGCCCAGACTATCAACTACACCCCCAATAAAAATCCTAGTCATCTTTTCTTTGCCTTACATACATCCTATTCCCTTTTATTTTTCAACGATCCATCCAGAACTAAAGCCCAGCCTAGTCTAAATTTGATTCACTCATCACATGACCCACCTACCCAAGCCAGTTCTGAGCCGGCTTATATTGCACATCTGGCTGTAATACAGCTTAATGAAACCTACGGCCAACATCACATCACAAAAAGAGAATATCTTCAAAACAACCTCTGTATCGTAGCATGCCTCTTCTATTATTATTATTATTATTATTATTTGGGTACTGGTTAAGCTATAATATTAATAATGATGTATTATTATTATTATTATTATTATTATTATTATTATTATTATTATTGTTGTTGTTGTTGTTGTTGTTTAATTTATTAATATCATTATTTATTTAAATAATAATAATAGTCAACCTAGCACCACCATATGCGGGCTGTGTACCTTCTATGCAATAAAACTTTGCTAACCCTCTTTACTAACTAAAAATATCATAACAGGTTCTTGTATAAAACTTTGCTAATCTTCTTTGGAATATTACCTTCTATGCTTCTGCAAAGTCTACTTTGTAGCTTTGTAAAAGTCGTGGTGTATGGAATGACGAAAAAGAATTTTTGACATACAAAATTTAATTTATCAAATTTATAAACTAGACATACACTTTGTATTTAATATATATTATACACTAATGATTGATTTTGGTGTGCACATACCCTTAAAATATTTTTTTTGGTGTTTACATACCCTTATAATATACATGTATAATTTAATTTTCGAAATTAAAGTCTTAAACAAATGGATAAATCAAAACCAATGATAATAACATTTTCAAAAATCGGGATTTTACAACTAAACCCATGTTAGAAGAACCTTTAAAGTGTTTGGTGCAGTAAGAAAATAGGAAAGGTACAAATTGGGAAATATTCATTGTATTTTTTATTTCGTGTTATGTTTTTTATTTAATCTTGTTGGTTTTCTAAGACCTTGTCCAAGAGCTAAACTCAAATTTAACAATGTTTAGATGTTTATGATCATCAAATAATATGCCGCCCTTATCTTTGATGAAGTATATGTTTCTGATATGACGTTTGTATTATTTTCTTGATCATGCTTGATTTATAAATCCCAAAACTTCCGTGAAATATAGTTTAGTTAATCAAAGCTTCAAATATGAAGAACAATTTAAATATGTCTAATGACAATGAAAGTTGAACAAATTAAACTATGGGTAAAGTATCGTTTTCGTCCCTAACGTTTGGGATAAGTTTCAAAGATGTCCCTAACGTTTAAAATGTCCTATTTATATCCATAATGTTTTGAAAAAGTATCAATTTTGTCCCACCGGCAAACAATTATAAAATTACTAACAAAATCATACATGTATGAGTTAGTTTATAACACCAAAATATTATAAGTGACGTGTTCACTTTATTCGTATTCATTATTATTTTCTACACTATACGAACACAACACAAAGACCAAAAGAAAAGAAGCATGTAACGATTCTTCTTCCTCACCCAAACTTTACCTTTTTTTTAGTTGTTCGAGTGTGATTGTAGTAAATATTGGCTCTAGAAAGTTATTAGTTAATTTATTTTGCATTTAGAAGAGTATATTATCGGGATTTATACTAATAGAATTTACGATGAGACAAAATTGATACAATTTCAAAACGTTAGAGACACAAATAGGACGTTTTAAACGTTAGAGACATCTTTGAGACTTACCCCAAACGTTAGGGATGAAAATAATACTTTACCCTTAAATTATCAATAGTCATAAACAAATGTAGAATTAATCAAGGCATCTATTTATAAACCAATTTATGATGTAGAATTACTCGAATTACATGTATTTTTTCCCTTAAGCATAAGAATGCTCAAATGAAGTTATACAAGTAGAAACTACCCTTGAACTATCTATACACAACCATAATTAGATGATGGTACAAGACACTTGCAAAAGGTGCCAAGTTAATTTATTAGCAGGTTAATATTCAAATTGGCTTTCAAAATTAAAGATATCGTATTTTTAAATTGATCCCCGTAAAATTTTTTTAGTTATATTAGTCCTTTAAAAATATAATTTTTAGTCAACTTGATCCTTTTACCAATTAAATGGCATATATTAGAAAATGATTGGTTGATAGATGACATGTCATTCAATTATTTTATGACACGTGGCATTTAAAAATGACATATTATCTTCTAATTAGCAGTAGGATTAATTTGATAGAAGATTGTATTTTTCAGGGGCTAATATGACTAACAAAATCTTTTTTGGGAATTAATTTGAAGAACTCAATATCTTTCAGGGACTAATTTGACTATTAACCCTTTATTATCCAAGAATTCTGAGAGAAAATAATAATATAATAACCTAGCTATTTTGTTTGTCCAAAAAAGTTGGCTCTGGTATGTTTTTCAACGTGGTGTTTCATTGTTTCTTCCTCCTCTTTCAATTCATTTTGTGTTGGGCATCGCAACCATGTCCCCATGGAGAATTAAAATAGAGAAGAAGAAAAGAACAATAACACAACCACCAACACAAGAGAATTAACGTGGAAACCCAAAAACAGAGAAAAAAAACCATGGCCGTTGCCAAACGACAACCAAAAAAATATTATGAAAGATATTACACCACACCACAATATTTTCTACTCCGACACCAAACACTCCCCACACCCTCAATGACTACACCTTCCACACTCTTACAAGAGAAGAACTCTAAAGTACAAGAAGGAATTTAAAAGTCATACAATGTGTATTGACTTGGTGCACTTGAAACCCTCAACTTAAACCCCTATTTATAACATAAAGACCCACCCACACTTCTTACATCAAGCGATGTGGGACTTTTTATCCACATTATTTTCAACCAAATCCAACATTTTGATCGTGCAAAACCTCCAAGTGTAAACTCTGTTCATGTTTTGCTTAAGCAAATTGAATGCTAATGTTCATAACCTTTTGTTAGATTGCTTGTATAGAAGATGACATAGTTCAAATTTTTCTTCTATTATTCCTTACTCTAAAGTTATAATCTTTTACAGTAATAAATTGTGCTCATACTATGATTTAACTCTTGTTTTGCAAATTAGTATAAAGTCAATTACACAATGGGACCCATACAATGTACTGAAGTTGCTGCTATCTGTTATTTCCATAATTGAAACTAGGTAAAACATGCATCCTAACAATAAATGGTTTACATTGTCTATATAATAAGCCTGAAAATGTTCCTTTTGAGTATCCAAATTATCTTCAAATAAGTATATATCTATTATATTTTGCACAAATTCCTAATGATCTATATAATGAAGGTTTCATTCTTTCTCTCTTTCCTTTAAGGGTGCAATTTTGGTATGTGCTCTTCCATGCGCAGCATGCCAGTGGAACAATATCCCAAAAATCTGAATTCTTTATATATCAGGTTTGTTTTTGTACTTCTGTATGTGAGGTGTGCTGATATAGTCACAAGTGGTGAGAGTCAGAATGAGTCAAAGAAAGTTAGTTGTTGTTGTGTAGTTATTAGGTTTGGTTGAAAATAATGTGTATAAGAAGTCCCTGTTGTAAGAAGTGTGTATGGACCTTTATGTTATAAATAGAAGCTTGAGTTGAGAATGTTTAGTGCACCAAGTCAATATATATTGTATGACTTTTAAATTTCTTCTGTTATCTTGTAAGAGTGTGGGGGTGTATTCATTAGGAGTGTGAGGAGTGCTTGGTGTCGGGGTAAAAATTATTGTGGTATAGTGTAATACTTTTTCATAATATTTTTTTAGTTGTCGTTTGACAACGGCCGTAATTTTTTTTCTGTTTTTGGGTTTCCAGGTTAATTCTTTTGTCTTGTAATTATGTTATTGTTCTTTTTTACTTCTCTATTTTAATTCTCCATGGAACATGGTCGCGATACTCAAGAGCCGTGGAAACAATTATAACTCTCTAATTCTTTCTTTTAGATCAATGCAATGCAATTCAATTCAACATTGGTTATCTCATTTTTCTTCACAATTGCAATTATGTTTTCTCTTCTTTTTTTTTTTTTTTTGCTGCATTCTTGCAGAACTTGTGCAAACTAAAATGGTTGGTATTAAATAATTTTGTCATAAAATATTTTTTATATTAATATAGAATTTAATTTTAATGCATTGATAATGTAAACCATTTTACCCAATCATACAATCGTGTTCTTTTGGATAGCCAATCACACGTTGATCACTTAAAGTAGTTATTTTTGCTGACGTACTGATATGTAATCAGATGCATATGTAAAACTCTTTTACACCGTCAATATTAAAATCAACTTCATTAAAATGTTAATATATAATTTAATTTTGGTACCCTAATGATGTAACTCATTTTACAATCATTATATCATGTTCGATTTTTTTCTCATGAGCAATTTATTGATCAATTAAAGATGTCCTCTTAGGCGTACACTCTTTTAGTAGATATATTTTTGGGTAAAGTACTTTTTGGTCTCTAGTGTTTGGGTCGAATTCTATTTAAGTCCCTAATGTTTAAAACGTCCAATTTTGATCCCAAAAAATTTCAATTGAACTTAATCAAGTCCCACCGTAAAATGTTAAACAGGAAGTTAACGCCGTAGCTGACGTAGTCGTTTGCTCGGTGATTAGTTACTTCACTCATTCGTTCCAAAACTTCACATGGCAAAATTTGACACTTCATCTTCGCTTCTTATTCTTGTAACAAAGAAAAAATTGAAACCCTAACCATTCATCATTATTGTGCAACAATCGAATCAATAAAGTCTATTGCTGCTCGTGGGCGGCTCGATCTTATCTGCATAGCGAGTTAAGGTTATATTCGCTCTACAATACGAAGAGAGAAACGACCACGTCAATTATGCCGTTAAATTCTCAATCAACCTTTAATGGTGAGACTTGATTGAGTTCAATTAAAATTTTTTGGACCAACACAATATTTTACCCTATATTTTTAGTCTCAGTGGTAGGGCTAACCAAGTTGCTATCATTCCAGAAAGAAAAAATGATATTAGGGACAACGAAATTTATTGAAGTTCTTGAAACGGAAAAAGGGAAAGAGAGAATCATAACTTTTATGGAAAGGGAAAATAAGTTGAGGGGGTGTGAGGCGAAAAATTAAGAAATATAACATTTATCTAGGGCTAAAATTCAGTTTTAGAAAAATGTTAAATTAACTGTGTGCACCTAAACAGACAAACTTATTGGGTGCACCAAAATGGTAGCATTAATCTTAGAGAAGACAAATTTAAAAAGACCTTTAAAATTGTGAAAAATATTTAACAACATAATCTTGAAGCAATATACATCATAGAAATAACTTAAATTAATAACCAAAGAAAAAACCTAATCCACTATAAGGATTAAGGATGTTAGACCAAGGTTTATTCTCAAATTGCTTTGTCATTTCAAGAAATGTAAGTCGATATTACTATAGTTACAATCATAATAGTGTAAGGGAAAAAACTTACATGCTCCTCATGGAGCTAGAAAAATTAATTACAAGTGGTTAGTCTTTTAAACAAATGGTTGAACTATTCAGCTCCTACATTATGTATTGTGAATTAAATGAATTTGTTTCTTCTTTGGTTAACAAATGAATCCTCTATTAATCTACTTCATAAGTAGACATTATATTATTAAGGGTAAAATATACTTTTTGTTACAAATATTTGTATTTTTTTTCAAAAATACTCTTAATATTTAATTTCATTTAATTTTTTCCTAAAGGTTTTCGATTTGTGTCAAAGCTACACATGAACATTTTTTTGTCCCTAAAGTGGGAGTTATTATGCAAGAGGTAGTTTTAACACAAATTAAAAAAGTCAAGAACAAAATTGAATGAAATTAAATTTTAGGAATAATTTTTAAGAAAATTGCAAACATCAGAGACAAAAAGCATAATTTACCTTGTTATTAAAGATATGGTAATTGCCAATATCACACATGGAAAAGAACAAATGTTGAATGATACCAATGGGCTCCTACAATATTTACTGAACATTCTCCAAAGGTTGATGATGGCTTTCTGACATTCCTCTTCTTAAGTGTCGTTGACCTGTTTGACTTCCCAATTTTTTTAGCTTATCTCCATGTTGACCACTTTCTGCTCCTTTGGATGCCATGTGATAGTCATATCCTTGATGCTTGCTTGAGGATGAGAGTGGCAGGTAAAATTCAAATCCTCTTGATTTCTTTGGTGATGCTAATGGTGGGTGAAGTTCACCTCCTTTAATCTTTTCTACTTTGGTAGAGTTATTCGGCTCTCGACGATCGTTCAAAAAGCTTAGTTTGGATGTCAGTTTTGTTAATGCATTGGCAGATTGTGAATTTGTTGCCTGCTGGAAAGGAATTTCGTAAAATAAGTCTATCTACCCTATCAAATTATAGGATGCATGTGTATCCAGAACTAAGGTACTCTAGTGTTTTCAGCCGATGATCTCAATTATGATATATATAATTTGGATATCAATGGTTAAAAGTATTGGAATACCCTAATTCCTCGGAGATATTTCCCAAATTATGATATATGAATAAGCTTAGCCTAGTCATTATCATAAGGCTTTCCTTAAAGCTTCAAACTTTACCATGGATGTGTAAACAATACTTATGTTTTTATGATAACCATACTTCGTATATACTTCGTCTAAAGAGTTAGTAAATACAATTAAAATTTGTTTATCATCTTAAAAATTAAACTTATTTCAATAATTTTTATTTGTATAATCACTTTTAATATAATTAATTATGTGACAATCTATTCATGTTTGGATACTTTAGCTTAAAAGTGATTTTAAGATAATTTATTAGGATAAATATATGCATCCATACATCTATCCATGTGTTTACACACCTAATAGGCCCACGCGTCAAGCATAAAATAATGAAATCTAGCACAAAAAATTTGAGTCACAGTAAAGAAAACAAGAGTTGTTTTGTTGGGACGGATGCATGAATGCATATACATGTAGTGTTACCCAATCTATTATATTTGAATGATTTATGAAAAGAGATTTTAAGTGGTATAAATACAAAAGTAAGTATTGAATGATTGTTTATGTTTCTTTTTTTGGTGACATGCTTATGTTATTATTTGATAGTTGAGATTAAATTATGAAAAACTTTACAATATTTCTTTTTTTTTAAAAAAAAAGGCTTGTGCTTGTAAGCTATTTTCAGCTTTCTATCCAAACATAATTATTTAGTAATTGGAAGTTCTTTTCCTTCTAAAGTGTTTATTAGGTAACTAAGGTAAACTTTGATTTATATATAGACTCAAGCTAAGTTTGTGAAACTCACTTCATTCCAGGCACCATATTTCTTGGAACTAGATTTTTTGCTTGATAAATGTCTTAACTCGTGCTTTGTATCATTCTCATGTTCTGCTCCACCAAATTTATAATCCTGTGATAAAATTATCAAATATTAAGTTCAACAAGAGATAAATTCAAATGATGAATTCTATATGGTCATCAGAGTTGATGACCAAAATAAATTAAAATTATAGTCATGTAACATTTCTCAATTCAAATTATTAAATGCACAAGTAAAAAAAAATGAACTATATTTTAGATTACCTTTGTTGTTGACCTCTCATATTGTATAGTACCTTCAGCATCATGAGTATTTCTCCTGTCAAATTATTCCACATTATGAAGATATATTTTAATTGTATATAATTCTACTCTTTTATCTATACACTTCAATTTGAAGTGTCAAAATGATCTTTCTATATCCAAAACCATTTTCATAGAAAAAGATAACACTGATTGAAATGTGAAATAATAGAGAAAAGTGGTTAACATACACGTCAAAATCTATTATATGTTGAGGTTGATTGGTAGACTCCTTCCCAGAACCATAACCCTGTCCTAGTAAACTAAGCCGTACCCTAAGCTCATCAAGCGTCCGTTTTATTCTGGAAAGATCTTCTTCTACTAACAATAACTCCTCAAGATCTGACATGACCTGCAATAAACACATTAAGAATTAAGAATTTGGTTCATTATCAAAACATATTAAATTATGAAGCAACGACACTTTAAATTGTTGTTACAATGTCTAATAGGCATGTGTAGCTCACACATTCCCAAATACTTTGAAATAGAAACTAAAAATTTCAAATTTTTGTAAGGGTAAAGTACTTTTTATGTCCTTATCATTTTCAAAATGTTTCAAAATTATCCCCATAACATACTAACATTTAATGTGATTCAATTTTATCCTTAATGTTTGAAATAAATTTCTGTTCTCTCTTCCCCTCACCTTCCTCACTCCTTCAACAGCTCTGGCATTGCCATTGAATTCCTCTTCTATACCCTCTCTGCCTATTAGCTTTTCTTGTTTTTCGAGATTAAAATATTAGCTGTTGTTGCTGTTGTTTGGTGAGGGGTGAATGTGGAGATTTGAATGTGATGATGATAATTGAGGGGGTGGACAATGGTGATGACTAGCAAAAGTGGAAATGGTTACGAACGATACCATTGTACTCTATCATATATCATATTTAAAGTGGAATTGTTTACATATAGATCTTCTTTGACCACCGGATATATGGTATTTTTAGGTCTTCTACCGTTTACCACTTGTTTATCTGTCAATCTTCTCCCTAACTATTCAAATCACCTAAGACGAGACTCTACCATCTTTTTAATAATAGGCGCTACTTCAATTTTCTCTCTTTTATCCTTGTTCCTTTTTCTCGTGTTCAATCTTATACCCCAAAATAATGAGATAAATAATATCATTCAAATATATTCACAATGACTTTACAAATTTTCGTGACCTGATCTCTCTTCTTATACTCTGATTTGTGTACTATGCAAATTTTGTACTTTTCTAGTTTATGTTATATTAAGATTGTGTTATGTCTTATATTTGTTTAAAAGAAACTTTTTTATATCTATGATATGTATGCATCTATGCATCATGTTTAGTATGGTAAAAGAACCGATCCTTCCAAAGGTCTCTCTTGATTTCTCATGGTCACATTGACCTTCTCTAATATTATGTTTAATAAGAGAGGCCAGTCTCACACGTCACACAATCCAAAAGAAGTCAATATATTATTTTTACAAAGTAGAAGAGTAACAAGTGTGACACCATCTAGGCAACTAGAAGCTTAGTATATATTCTTACAAATTAAGGGGGATCAAGATGACAATTAGGATAAAACTAGTTATTTAATGGGTGTTATGTGTAATTTGCTAGAACTAGAAACGCAAATTGAGATGCATAATCAAGGAACACTTTGATCAATGTGGGGAAGTAGATGAAGCCAAAATTCCCTTGACATCATTTTATAAATGTATTTTATGTTAAGAAGAAATAGTTAACTTGAATATTCTAGATGAAGATCATGAAGATTATTGGCTTGAGTTGCACTTGATCTTATTCAAATTGCACTCTTATATATTTGGATATTGTTTATTTTGACTCTTTTTTAGTCGGTATTGATTTAAATTTGAAAGTTCAGCTTAGTAATAATGTGAGAATATAATTTCAAATTTAAGACAATTTGTATAGGGTAAACTTTTTTATATTTAAGTACTTAAAAAAAGTTTAATTTAATTTTTTTGCACTAGTGTAAAGTATTTTTACACGTACATCTAATTACGTAACGTCATGTCAACAAAAATAAATACCTTTCACATTGACTGCGTGAATGAGACTCCAAAAGAACAAATGTGTGTAAAATGTTTTAGGGTAAATGTTTTTTCCCCTAGATCATCAAAATATTATATAAGTTTAATAGCCTAACCTTTTCATCAATATTGTGTTTCGACAAGGATCCAGGAGGGACCTTGAGTCCTGCTTCAAGAGTTGCTCGAGAACTCTTCTCCTTTCGCAATTGCTCTTGTAATATAGCTACCTACAAATAAATTTTAAATAACTAAAATATTCATCAATTCAAGAACATACTTGGTGAAAGGAGTAGCATGTTATATTTTATTGAGCTTACTTCTCGTTCAAGAGCCGAATGATGCTCTGGCAAGGCTTCCTTCCGTTTTTGCAAATCGGATTGTAGCTTTGAATTTTCTTTCGCCTATGTGAACATGAAAATGGAAAACTAGCTTCTAAGAAATATAATACATAACAAGGTTAACCACAGAAAAATCAATGTTTAATTACCTTGTTAGTCCCTATAATTTCATCATATTTTTAATTCAGTCCTTATAGTTTAAAATTTGTAGTTAAGTCTTTATATTAGATTAAAAAAAAAATAATTTGGTCTTTTCTAACTTTTTTTTGTTAAAAAATACAATTCTTTTGGAATATTCGCTTTTGTATTTGATATAGGGTTAACTGTGAAATATTCTGAAAGCAAATATTCTAAGATTGTTGTTTTTCTTATTAAATATAATTACTAGTAAGGGCTTAATTACAAACTTTTAAACTATAAGAACCTACTAAAAAATTGGTGATATTATATAAACTAACAGTAATTAAACCAAAAATTAAATACTGACCTCTTCCACAATTTGGTTTTGCAATTCTCTCTTAAGAGATTCAAGCCTTTCAACTCCAAATCTAAGTATGGTAATAAATACAAATCCACAGTCACACACACACATATATATATATAAAGTGAAAATAAAGAAGCCATGTTCACTTCTAAAACTCCAATTCAAATAACATAAAACACAAAGGCTGATCATATCATTTAGAATAACATTAAAATGATATTTAAACTAGAGGAAAAATCCATACGATTTATGAATTATCACAACCGGCAGGAGATAATTCAAAATCAATTGAAATTACTTTAAAAATGGAATAACTTGATTCAATAGGAAGATATAAATAGCATAATATAAAATCGTAACAAAAAATATACAATAGGAAGATACTTGTAGTAAGAGAGTTTGTCAAGGTTAATATAAATCACTTACTCCTCTTCTTCGAAATGAATGGATTCCATAGAATGATTTTTCTTTGCCTACACATATTACACAATACATAAGAATAATGACTTTTTTTTTTTTAATAAATTCAATTTAAGAAGTCTCAAAATGGAGTGAGAAACTACGGGGCTTTTGTTCAAGATTTAATATCACATTCCTAGGAACCACATTGTTGGGAATTTTTATAAGAATATATGATATAATTATCAAAAGACCTTTAACATAATTCTTATATAATCATAACAATTTCAATTGAATTATTTATTGTTATTAATTAAAAGATATTTCAGTATTTCAATCATAACATCTTTTATAGGAATGAAATATTTATGTTTGACAATAAAATAACTTGTCTTTGAGTGATTGATATGCTTGAATGATTTTACAAAATTGCAACTAGCATGGAAGTGTGTGATTACTCAAGTAACTATTCCTAGAAAAAAATTGATAAATCTTCAAATAAAACACTAAAGCTTTAACCAATCTAAGCAACTAATCAAGATAAAAAAAATAATGACATAATTATTCAACAATAATTCTACTCACTGCAGTTCTCCCCAACAAAGTGCGACGTTGAGGTGCTGGCGCTGCTGCTTGAGGTGCTGCAGCATTCGTTAAAGTTGATGATTTTTTCAAATGTGGTAGGTTAGGATCTTGTTCATTCTTTGTAGTACGAACCCTAGAAAGTTTTGCTCCTTCTAAAGTAGGAGGCTTGCTAGAATCATTTGCACAAGCTTCTTGTTGAGGAACTTCTTGCTCAAGTTTGTTTGATGGAATCTTTTGAGCTTCACGATCTTTACTCACTTCTAAGGTTTTTGAAGTTGAACTAGACTGTGCACGATCCTATACATCATATAAAACTAGGATAAGCAAGGAATTCATTCTTCTCTAACCCACTTTTTTTCTATTCTTGCTAACTTTTCTTCTCTTTTCTTCGTAATTCACAATAGCCTATTGAAACAGGAAGTTATTTGTACTTTAAATTTTGAATGGCCTGATGTTTTTAGTTCTTGTTCGATTAAAGATATAATCATTCATTTGTCTTCTCCTATCAGTTTAAACTTTTGGAGAAGTGGTATTAGGACATGATATTAGAGCTTCTATGACCGTAAAGGTCTAGATTTCAATCCTTGTTGAACAAGAAAAGAATTTAGCTTAAAGAAAATTAAAAAGAGAAAGAAAACATATGAAAAAATTCACGCAAATCCAAAACGAAGCTCTTGCATGAGAGAGCATGCTAGAAATATAACCAGTCAAGTATCTTCTCTATTAGCTTAAACTTTTAGGAGAAGTGGTATCATGACATATTCAATATGGTGTTTTGGGTTTGATCCGTATAAAAATCAACATGAATAACCAATTAAAAAAAAACGACATTTTAATTTCATCGTGACAAAAAGGAAGATTGCAATCTCACATGTCAATATATTCCTTGCCTAGAAAAATAAAAGATATGTATATTAAAATAATTAAAATAATAAATAATATGAATATGAAACTGCAAATTCAGCTCAAAACATAGGAAAATAAAAATTTCTCCCCACGATATTCTAGCTAATGGGAGGATCATACACTTCTATATCTTTGGCACTGCCATGAAAGTACTACTTGAATGCATTCATACCACAAGACATCATGATTTGCATTCATTCGTTCCCCATTATATTCTTGAAAACTAAGACATTGAACTACTTTTTTAGCCAAAAGCTAATGGACTTGGACTTCATCTTGTGTTAAATATAACTCATAGCATATTAGCATTTTTGTAAAATAAATCTAATCAATGAAATTGCAATGTTACCTTATCATCATCTGTAACATTAGAGCCTCCAGACTCACTACCAGTTTCACTACCAGTACCATCCTCTCCATCAAGCTCAGATCCCTCTATTGATTCACCTTCCTCTTCATCATAATCTTCTTCATATGACATATCTTCATCACTAAACTCCTCACTCCCAGATTCGCTCTCATCTGAATCGGTGTACATATCTGGCCCAGGGGACACGCAATCTTCCTTCATTAAGTAGAGAGAATATTTTAGAGAACTCAAAAGTAATCTAATAAAAATTATGCATGCATTTTAAGGAGTGTACGCAACAAAGATGTTAAGTTATGTATTAGAGATATAATCATTCCTATTGCCTCGTCCTATCAACTTAAGGTTTTGGGAGAAGTGGTTTTACGACATGGTATCAGAGCTTGTGACCTAAAGGTCTAGACTTCAATTCTTGTTGAACCCCAAAAGAAAGATTTTAGCACAAGGCAAATAAGAGAGAGAGAGAGAGAGAGAGAGAGAGAGAGAGAGAGAGAGAGAGAGAGAG
>JASCZI010060554.1:51593-76706 GCA_036250425.1 Stylosanthes scabra
AAAACAAAAAAATATTTTGAAATTACAACCATTGCAATGCTCATTCTATAGTTGGATACGCTGGTAGCAACCATCGAATGCAAAAGCACATAACGAATATTACTTATTAAAGTGTTACTTCTATGATCAAGAAAATGATGCGAACTGAAAAAAGAGAATACATAGGTCTGAAGAATTATCAAGTGAATCAAATTGATCATTCTTCAAAACACCATTCTGTCCTGTCATTTCAGTTGGATTTGGTGCTTGTGCCAAAGCATTCTCAAGTGCAGTTTTCCACTCATACAGATCTTCATTTGTTTCAGCCTGCAAAATAAACAAACAAAATAAAAGAAACATTGAGTTTGTCCAGTCTATCAAATATATATAAAAGAGTAAATGTATGACGAATAAAATAACATCATCACGAGGGGAAAATAACAAAATCTTTAGTCGAAAAAATAATTTGAAGACGAAATGTATAAATAAATTAAATTATTCTTGGAATAAATTTCAACAATAATTTATAAGTTATTTGTGGAAAGATGTACCTTAAGTGTAAATGCACGTCCATCATGAACATCAGGAAATTGTACAGTCAAAAGTTTTTTATCTGCTTTGACAATAACACTGCAATAATATATGACAAATTATGTTTTTTGAGCTTTTGAAACTTCATAAATATAAGTGAAATTGTGAAGAAAAATAGAATGATGACAATAATTAATTAGTTGTTTAAAGAAAGCAAGCCAACCCAACCTGCCTGAATTGTTGAGGTCGATGCCACCAAGGGTCAAATTCACTTCATTTCCCTTTTGAGGAGCAATGTTCTGAGTAAAATAAATATAATTAGGAAAGTGCGTCTTTTTAAACCTCATAAACACCATGTTGTTATTCAATTGCATGCATTTGTCTTGATTAAGTTTCTTTTGTCCGGATACTACATTTAGATTGCTCCCTATAATCAACTTTATACTAAGCATTGTCTATACTATATCATGAAAAAGCATAGGGAACTAACTTTTAGGTAACCAACATTAACGAACTTTAGGATTTAGGGTTAGGGTTTAGGGTTTATGATTTATGATTTAGGGTCTAGAGTTTAAAATGATTTTAAAAAAATTGGCTAATATTAGCTGAAATAAATTAGTTTCCTAGCACTACTCTTCGGAGACAACCGGGCCACTTTGAAGCTGAGTCTCTTTGAAGCCGGGCCACTTTGGAACCGGGTAAAAAATGGCCCGAATTTCATTGGGTCTAGGCCATGTCTTTGGGCCAAACGGGCCATGAACACCCCTACAATCTACGATATTGAAGTGAGAAAAAGTTTTTCAGGCTCCTATCATTGTAAATGTTATTATTAGATATACTAATTGTATGATAGGGTAGGAAATAGTAATGCACTTATTATTGGTCAGTTGTAACTTAAGCATAATTGACTCTATAGTGCGGGTGTTACACATTTCGTACTTGACAATTTAAGCTGGATACAATTTCAATTTTCAAAGCTTATAATATCATAAATATTTTCTAAATAATATGGGGATTATATTTTAGTTGCTTCTTGGAGTCAAAGGATTTGACCATATTATTTTAGTTCCTTCTTAGGAGAGCTAAACTCCTTCAAGCAATTTAGTCATTATGAAATATGAATATTGTTATTTCAGGTTCTAAGTTCTACTTTAAGTATATGAATTGAGAGATAAATGAGACGTTGAAACTAAGATTTTATTTTATTTTCAAAGTAAGAGAGCTCATCACAAGACAGTAAATAATTAAAAAGGATGATTACATCTCATTCCAAAATTGAAAAGACTTACTGGGTCACTTCTAAAGAAAACAAGTGAAGTCGATGTTAAAACAAACCACCTTTTCTTCCAAGATGTCCATCCAATACCTACAAATAAAAAAATTACATATAATTCAATTTTACAATGACTTCAAAAATCTAACTCATTCTAGAATGAATAAACCACCAATATTGGCCCTCATGTTTTCAAAAACTAACAAAAACGACCCCCAATTTTATTAACGACAAAAATACCCTCCAATTATTTAAAAACGTGATCAAAATGTACAATTGGGGTATCTATGTCATTTTTGTCACATGAAAAAGTGCACGTCTTAAAATAATTAGGAGGAATTTTCGTCGTTAATAAAATTAACAGTCATTTTTGTCAACTTTTGAAAACTTTAGGGGCAATATTAGTGATTTTCTCTTCTAGCATTATAAGCATAATTATCTATAGTTAAAGACAAGATGCATAATGCAATTGAGTTGTAAAAGATCAAAAGAATAAGAAGAATGAACAAAGAGAAAGTAATTATGTACATGCATGATTAGCAGCACATTTCAATAACCGAACTTTCTATAATTCTATTCATCTAAGATTAGCTAGCTGGGATCATATACTATTCTTTTATAAATAAAGGGTTGTTAGTTTCTTGCTTTTATTTTTAGGGTAAAACAACATGCATGTGTGCTTCAAAATTCAATAACCAAAATCACTAGTTGGTGTTAAAGAATATGTCGATGGGCAACTTTGATGACCATGAAAAAGATGAAGCATAAATATTATGTACATGGTTTTCTTGCCTTTGAAGTAGTTACTACTATAGTCTTAGTAAGATCTTAAATGTTCATAGTGTTTCCATTTAAACAACTTAAACAGGTTAATAGAATAGTAGCAAAAACTTTAGGGTAGGATTGGTTTGTATTTTATTTTCTATTTTCATTTTCAGTGTTTCTTATTTTCAAGATTTTATGATTGAAAAGTATGAGGTGAAAATAGAAACCATGATTTTTTTGTTTTCAATATTTTCTATTTTTCTTATAAAATTCTAAAAACAAAAAACGCTAAAAAAATGTAAACTTTTTCTTTTGACTTATATTTTTTGGTGCATGCTATGATGAAATGGAGAAATGTAGAAATGGAGAAATGTAGGCGAAAATGAAAATTTACTTTAATGTAACTATCACATAAATGATGTATAATTTTATTTTTATTAATCTTTTAAAACAAAATTATATATTCTTGTACTCCTCTTCATTCTCTTCTAGTGAAAACCACTCCACCATAGAATTATCTATATTTTTTATGACTTCCTCCAGCTCTTGCTATTGGGATTACATAACTATTAAATAAGAAAATAATATCCCGATGGTGCATATATTAGAAAAGTATATCACACCTTTGGAAGATATGAAAAGTGGCCCACTTTTGAAAACCTGCAAGAAATTAAATCAAAGAATTCAGTCATTGAGTGACCTTGAGTATACTCATTATTATTTGGAAAGCAATTTATCATTTCAATATAAATAAATTTCAAATTTTCATTGTGTTCATCCACTTGTATAGGGTGAATTAGAATGCGCTTTCTATAAAATGAAATTTTAACATAGTTTGCAGAGAGGGGGAAAACATTAACATATGAAAAAATCTAGCAGGGGAAGCAATTGGACCGAATCTCGATGAGAACAAGTTGATAAATCACAAACCTCAACCATATTAACCAAAGTATTCACATTACAAAACCATACATTTGAATGAATCAAGTAATCAACCAATCAATTGAGGGAGGAAAAAAAATTAATAATGGTTTTGTAAATACAAAGAATTACCTTGGTGCTATTGCTACCCTTAGAAAGTAGATCCTCCGGGGACCCATCAGGTTGGGACTCAGGTTGAGGTTGTTGAGGTTGAGGATCAACAGTGGAAGTCCCACCATTTCCCTACAGGAGAAAAAAAAAGAAGACATAAACAAGATGAGTTTTCCGTGTCAATTCGCATCCCAAAACTGCAATGAGCGATTTAAAGGTTTATTTTATATTCTAATATTTTTTTGTCGCTGATGGAAGCTTCATTTAAAGGTTTGTCGCTGGTCATTGTTCGAAACCATTGGATTGCTGCAAGTACAAGACAAGTTTCGAACCTGAACACTTGTTTAAACGGACTAAGCGAGTGAACAATTAAACCAATCCAACTTGGTTATTTTGTATTCATATGTATTTTATATAAAAGGTTGGTTTAGTAACTGATTTAATAAACATATATGATTGATTCACACGATGTTTTTTGCACATGCCGTTGCACAAGATTTTTTTTTGAAAAAAGTACTTTTTTAATAAAGCACTTATATCAAGATATAAATATGTTTAGATACATAAGACACCCAAAAGAAAATGTTTAGATACATCTTTTAAAAATCACTTTTATTTAGAAAAACATATTTTTTTTCTAAAAGCCAACAACAATATCTTGCTTCTAAAAGACCAAGAAGCAAAAGAAGTTTTTAATTATATTCAAATGTGAAATAAAATGTACCTAAATGTAAAATACCTTCTTTTTTTTTTACTTTAAAATAATTTTCTTAAAAAAAATATAAGTACTTCTCTCAAAGGCTATTTGAAATTGTCTCTTCTTATTTGTTAACAAAGGAACTTTTTTATGAGAAACAATGATACGCATAAATAATAACAGTGCCGCTATCCCTACACCATTTTATTAACTGCATTTGTATTTTGAGTACTAAAATATATAATTAATTAATAATAATAGTATTTTTATACGAATGTAAAGGTGGTGTTTGTTAAAAGAGTGTGTAAATAGCATTATTCAATAATAAATAACAATTCTAAGACATTTTACCTGAACTAATTCTTCACTTTTGCTTGTCATTCTTCAATCCGAAATTAAAGATTCTATATGTATATACCCGTATATATTATGTTGTACACAAACCCTGCATCCACATGAATCAATAGAGCAATGCAACTTGGATATTACAATCAATACAACAACAATAACAAAAACAACAACAACAATAATAATAATAATATGAAAATTTACCTGGGCATAGAATGGGGAAAGAAAGAGAAATTTGGATGACGGAAGCGAAACGGGAAAGCGTGAAAATGAGAAGAAAAAAAAAAAAGACAGTTTTGCGTTTTGATTCGATGTCTCTCTCTCTTGCTTCGCTATTCTCTTCTCTCCTTTTTTCTTTGTTCTGATTTTTCAATTGGAACGCGAAATGCGTGTGTGAAGGGGAAAATAATGTTAACGTTTGGATGTTGAAATGAGAAGAGAGAAGCAAAGAGGAGAAAAATGGAGAATGACGAGAGAAGAGGGGTGTTTCGTAATGTGCGGCAGCTGTACACGCCATCACCCTCCCTCAAAACAAAAATAAAAGCAAAAGTGGATGGTTGAACGGAGGAGAAAGAAAGTGTCTCTCCCATTCCCAGCATCTATTCTCTACTTGAATCACATTTCTACTTTCTCATATTTGGTTTTTTTTTTTATTATATTATATTATTATTATTATTTTCCAACAATGTTATTCAACCAACCTAAATTCTTAGAAAGGTAATAATTAAGTTATTATCCAAAATTGATAATTTATCATCCCTAATTTATCTACAATCACCATGAGTGCATTGACTCCCATGTGTCTCCTAAACTTTCTCTTTTCCCATTATTATTAAGAAAATAACAAATAGATCCTTGATTTTTTTTTTAATTTTTAGATAAAAAAGTTTTTTATTAATTGAAAATATTAAAAAGTTCACAATCTTCTAAAATTCAAGATATTTAAGTCTTTCTTAGAGACGTATTTATCATTATATATTTTGAATAGAAAAACTTAGATATCTCGTTTTAAAATGTGAGAGATGATTTTGTATTTTCAATTAATCAATAATTTATTTACTTTTGAGTTATAAAATTATTGACAACAACCGATACAATTATTATGATATTATTTCTGGTGTCCAAAATTATTATGATATTATATTACTAAATGTATGGAGAAATGAAGGTCAAATATAATAATATTTATAAACAATAGTTAAATATTTTAGAAAAAATACAAGTAATTAATATTTTTCTAACCAACAAATTAACTAACAAAAAATATAATATCTGTGACAACTATTTATAGAACGTTCACAATGAAAGTCATAGAACATTCGAAACCTAAAACAACTAACAATCAGCAAACTTTGTATCTTTTAGAAATAGAACATTTGAAAACTAAAGAAATAGAACATCCAATTTAAATTGTTGACTGAAATTTTATTGATTACCTAGCATTGTTGAATATTTCATAATATACTATTGGCATCACAGCTACTGACGTACCTATTCAGCCATTTTTTCTATTATTTTTATCGAATTAAATTTAATATTGTTTAGAATATAATATATGCCCATTCAATTTATTATTTAAATAACATTCATCTCTTTACAATGATAAAATTACTTGAAAATAAAAAAATAAATTAATTTTAAAATTATAAATATAAAAATTTTGTAAATTATTTAATATTTTGAAGGTACTAAATCAACAATTATTAAATTAAATAATTAAAAATGTATTTCTAATCAATTTGTAAACACACGAGAGAATATGAGAGTGGCGGAGAGAGGGGCGGTGAGACATGAGAGTGGGAAACACGGTGAGGGCTTCGTTTATGTCGAAAGTAGGAATATGGGGGAGAGTGGGAGTGGGTTTGCATTCGGTGTTCGGAGATTTTTAAGTAGAGGGGTTTCTGGGAATGGCAGAAGAACAGATCCAAATGGGAGAAGCCAAACAACAAGGATGGTTGGGTCTTATACGGTATTTGTAGACAATCTTCCGACTGAAATAACAAAGAGAGATCTATACAAGGAGTTTGGAAAAAATGGCTATATAACAGATGTCTTTGCATCAAGGAAGATGAGGAGGAAGACAAAGTGCCCATTTGCATTCATAAGATATATCTTGTACGGAGGTGCGATGAGAGCCATTGGTAGATTGAATGCGTCATCTTGGGTTGAAGTGAAGCTATATGTTACTTTGTCCAAAGTTAGACGGGAAATGAAAAACAATAACATGAGACAAGAGAAGGAGGCCCAACCAGCGGCGGTACAGAGGAGGATCCAGAAATAGGGTGGAAGTTAAGAAGACAAGCAATGTGGAACATAATAATAAAGAGCCTAGAATAAAAAGAATGTCATTAGTGGTAGACCAAAGAAAAGAAATTGAGGCCACATGGGCGGATGATCAGAAACAGAGACTGCAAAAAAGCTTACTGAGAGAGAGTGTGAAACCCATTGAGTTCAGGGAAGTCATGGAGCGCTTATTGGAGGAATGTTAAGGATCGGGGGCAATTGAGTGCAGAGACATTGGCCCCTATAAATGTTTGATAACATTTGAGGTGTTTGTGAAGGAATTCGATTCTAAAGTTTACAATGTACAGTCTCACTCGGATTTATTTCCTGAGATGGAGAGATCAGATTCAATGGAGGTCTCTAACTCAGGCTCGAAGGTGAACGAATCTCCGACGGACAACGAAAAGACTCTAGCGACTTTAATGTCTACAGATTTGAATTTGGTGATCGTTGGTGACCCCCAACTCGATGCAATCATTGATTACATCTTGAACCCAGTGCGTGAAATAATTCACTTTGGCAGAAATGGAGGCGCTGAATGGGAAAAGTTGGATAGGGATGAGAAGTGCATGGTGTACCATTTAAATGGGCCGACCACAGAAGAGAATAGGTTTGGAGAGTTGGGCTGGGACCCAATGTTCCATGAAGCCCAAATTGAGGAAAAAGTCAATGAAGATACAATGGTTGGAAAAAAAGGTGCAAACGATGGCCCATTTGTTTCTGATGTTGCTAGGTCGAGAGGGCCATGTCCATTCCCACCCGGATTTGGGCGTGCTCGGGTCAAACTCATGTACATCGATAGATTGCTTGGGCTCAAAATTGTCCCCAAATTTATAGTGATTCAGCTGCAGAGGGTGTTGTGAGTGAGACTCAACATCCATCTGCAACCCCAACGCCGGTGGGTGTAGTAGAAGGAGATTCTGGTGGGACGCCGAGTGTGGAAAGCAGGAGTGACGAAACACGATACCTTATCAACGACGGTGTGTGCTTCGGTGAGCGAACCAATCTCTCTAGATTGTGTGGCGGCACTTAGGTAACTCAGAAGGCGATTGTGAAACTGAAGTGCAGGGGGCTGAAATCCAACTACATTATGAAGATGGGATAGTGGAAAATCTTATTGACACCTTTGCTGTTGATGTGAGTGGTGAAGTGGAAGGTGGGAACATGATGGCGATTGAGGGTGTGGGCTCGAGGGACGCCAAGGGGTCTCAAAATGACGAAGCGTTTAGTAACGAAACATTGTATCGTATAAACGAAAGTGCTATAGAAGGGGAGCGCAACCAAGTTAAGGGAAGTGGTGATGCAGTAGGCGAGCACGAGGAAGAGCTTGGGCAATGGGGCAATGTTGTTGATGACCCTAGTGAAGAAGAAATCAGAATCGAAGCTGTGGAGGCTAAAAAGATTTGCGGCAGAGAAGGAATCTTCTTCTACAATAGCAATGAGGAGGAGGTTCTTGCTAGGTTTGTGGAGTGGAGCGTAAGCTAGATGGCAAAAAGCGAGCATACTTAAGACCAAAGAAGCTACGTTAAGCGAGGAAACCTCCGTGCATATAAGAAAGGACATCAGCCACAAGGAAATTGAGGTTAGGAGCAAAATCTAAACTCAAAAAAACTGTTAGTGTGGAATGTGAAGGGATTTGGGGGCAGTGGTAAAGTTGAGATGTTATAAAGAATTTGCAGAAAAAAAAAGGATGTTATATTAATTCTTTGGGTGTAGTAGAAATGAAAAGGGAACATTTGATAATAATTTTTGTATATGGTTTCTGGAATCACAGAGATGCTGTTATTTGGAATTGTGTTGAGTCTGTGAGCATGACAGTGGGAGTATTGTGTGTTTAGAATGATGATTTCTTTGCTTGAGAGGAAGTAGATAAGTCTAATAGATAGATGGATAGTTCTGAAAGGGAAGATTGTAGAGAAGATTTTGAGTACGTGGTCTGTATAGGCTATGGCCTCATCTTAGGGAGAAAAATGTTGATTTCTGAAAAGAGCTAGTTAGAATCAAAGGAGATTTTGGAGTACCATTTTGATTGGGGTCATTTTAATAAGATTTTATATATTTAAAAAAAAAAAAGGTGTGTAGGTCGTTACCGTAAAACAGCATGTTCTTCAGGGAATGGATTGAGCTGTTTGAGCTTGTGGATTTCAAGTAATGTTTCAGACTCGTGAGGTGTGAAATGGGCTTGGTCGGGTTGTGCTAGAGATGGCTTTGAATCATGGATGACCAGTAGCATGCATAAAGCAACTTTGAAGAGTTGGGGAATATGTTTAATTTGAACTGTATGAAATATTCCAAATGAGAAGGCATTCAACAACAACAAGGTAACCACTGAAGTGGTGATAAATTGAGTAATTATTACCCATAATCAATAGCTACAAAAATGGAAACATATACCTCAAGGGTGCAAAAGATTGATACATGAAATGGTGGTTGGATTGGTGATATAAAAGACATACCTAGAAAATGAGTAAACCAGAGTTATTGTTATGATTATACTTGTTTTGATATTGTTTAATTTCAAGTTCTATTATTTTGTATTGCTGCTCTATTTTTAAGTTATGTTATATGTACACCAAAATCAGCTATTAATGTATAATCAGGAGCAGATGTAAAGGGGTAAATATATGCTACATAAGTGGGTTCGACATCCCCTTGTTGCACTTTTATTAATTTTTTCTCTCTTTCTATATTTTACTTGTTCTTTATTTTAATTTAAGCCTTACATATATTAATTTTGTTTTCTATTTCTATTTTTACTTGTTGTTCATTTTAAGCCTTACATATATTATCATATAAAAAAAATTATTTTTCAAAACATATCAAGTAAATTATTTATTAATATAAATATGTTTTACGTATTTTATTTACAAATTTATTTTAAGTATATATATCAAAAGTATTAGGAAAACCAATCTATAATATTCATGTTATATGAAATTATTATTTTCAGGTAAAACTTTCTTTTTTTTCACTTAAATCTTTTTATTAAAATTATTAAAAAAATTATATACATGTTATCATGAAAAATGAGAATATTAAATAGAATAAAAATTGTCTTGATTTATATGACTATCATATGGATGATTTATTATTTTATTAAAATAAAATTAAATATTTATATCGTGGTTTTCGACTTTTTTATTTATATACGCATGAATAAAAGATTTATTCCCATAATACGTATCCCAACTTTTAATTACCATTATGCGCATGTCCATCTAGCCTATGAGGCCGACGAGATGGATTTACAGGCCATTTAGCCTATGGTTTAGGCGAAATAGAGGAGGAAGCTTACTGCAACCATTTTGCCTATGGCAGGGGCGAAATGGAGTGGTGTCAGGATTTAGGTGCCCAAGTCGCCTATAGCAGGGGCGAAATGGCAGCTTCCGAAGCTCTATAAATACCCATCCCCAGCACCAAACAACCGCACACCAACTCATAATCCATATAAACACATATCATTCCCCACATTCCTTCTTCCACTCTTATGCAATTCGATACAAATTAGTCCATGGCTACTCAAGAAATTTATGCTATTGATGCATTCAAGCATTGCAAACCGTTGATATCAGTGGATGGAACACATCTGTATGGGAAATGCACTGGTACATTCCTAATGAGTATTCCACAAGATGGGAACAACAACATTCTGCCAATCGCTTTCGCACTTGTTGAAAGGGAGAACACCAACTCGTGGTATTTTTTCTTGTCTAAACGGAGACATGTGGCTCCACAGCCTAGTGTATTGCTTATTTCTGATAAGCACTTAGGAATTGATGCTGCACTAAGATGAGCAGGGTGTGAATGGGAGCACAATGCCTTTTGTGTGCGTCACATCGCATCCAACTTCGCATCCAAATTTAAAAGCAAGAAGTCGAAGGGCGATCTGATAAATGTCGCGTATTCGAAGACGAAAAACTCGGCGAATTACTGGCTTCACTTCATAAGCACCGAGGATCCACAAACGTCCCCTGCTATGATGGCGTACATCAAGGAGATAGAGCCACATAAGTGGCTGCAGCATCTTGATGCCTGAAGGGGATGCAATGTCTATCGATTTGTGCCATTATGAAATCTACTTATCACCGACTCGACGCACTATTCGTTAGGAAGGGTCGTGAGGCACAAACACAAATTGGAGCAGGGCAACTTTTCTCACAGTACTTGCTAAAGTCAATACAAGCCAACCGAGAGGGGATTCCACGCAGTGGATACTTTCAGGCACTTCACTATCCATGTTCACATGCGCTGGCTGCCTACACAAATGCACGGATTAATTGGACTCACTTTTAATAAAGGCGCTTATTAGTGGATTGTCGTATTGGAAGTTCCTTATTAAAGACGTGTAGTAGAACCCAGCACGTCTAAGGTGCCGTTCAATTAACTAACGTCTGGCCTCCATCGACAGATCACGTGGGGACGTCGTAAACACGTCTACCAAGTTCCCGCATGGCTCTAGCACGCATTGTGGCTGCAACCATAAAAAAAAAACATTTACAAAAAAGTATACAAAATAATAAAAAAAATAATATTATTAATAGAAAAAACTCAATAAAAACAATAATAATAGCAACATTCATGATGACCATAATAATAATGTCATTATTAATAATAATAATAATAATAATAATAACATAAAAAAAATAAACCTATCGACAATAATCACAAAGAAACAAAAATCAATTACCATCAGCGCATCAAAATTATTTTTAATAACATAAATTATTATAATGATGATAATAATAATCAACATTAATTATAATAATAAAAAATATCACTAATCACAACTAAATAAAATTATAGTCGTTTAGCAATGATAATATTAATCATCATGCCAACAAAAAAAAATTAACTTAACTACTAATATAAAAAATTAACTAACCTTCTCAGTTAAGTACGCTAAAATATGAAAATGATCTAGTCTATTCAAATTTCCATTTGCATTAATACTAAATTTACTCATTTTTTTTTTCACACCCAAAGCAAAAACTACTTTAATTTGTAACAATCAACTAGAACTAAGAATTTAAAATGTCGAGTAGCAGCTTCTATGCATACAACTTGTGGTTCTGCTATATATATATATATATATGAGAAATGGAGTTCCTTGTTTCCTCCCAGCCATCGAAAATTGTCGAATGCATGTAACTTAGGAGCAGAAATTTTTGGCATGTTTTTCTGAAGCCATTTCGCCTAGGCCATAGGCAAAATGCCCAACTCGCCTCTACCATGGACGAAATGGAGGCGCAGCTTTCCGAGGTACCAATTCGCCTCTGCCATAGACGAAATGGAGGTGCAATTTTTTGAAGGTCATTTCGCCGCCCCATGGGCGAAATGGTGTATAAACCCATTTAGCCAGTCTCTCAGTCAAAATAGGCATGCGTAAAACGAGAATAAAAAGGGGGATGCGCATTCTGGGAAATAATGGTTTTTGGCTGCGCATTTAAATAAAAAATCCAGTGATTTTTATTCTCTTCAGATGAAAATCTTTTCATCTTAGAACTCACCAAGAAACTAATATCGACAAATATATTAACAATATTTGGGTTTTTAAACT
Organism: Stylosanthes scabra; assembly: GCA_036250425.1. Taxonomy (NCBI): domain Eukaryota; kingdom Viridiplantae; phylum Streptophyta; class Magnoliopsida; order Fabales; family Fabaceae; genus Stylosanthes; species Stylosanthes scabra. The sequence continues at coordinate 64,059 of JASCZI010060554.1, forward strand.
TCTAATTTTCGACTTTTTTATAAAATGTCTTAAGCCGCCACTACTTTTAATGCTATTTTCGGCCCCTCACGATTAATTTTCTGTATCGCACTTGTGTATAATACACATCAAATATAAGGACAATTCTACATTGAAGTGCTATTTATGTACATAGGATGAAGAGAATGTATAATTTTACTTTAAAATTTAATAAAAATAAAAATAAAATTTTTCACATGATAGATCTCAACCACTTATCAAATAAAATCTTCATCTCTTCATCATTTATCCTCTTTATTATAGTATGCACCTAAATATAAAATATATGTGTAATATAACTTATTTTAGAGTGTATTTTGTATTTCAATGTGTATTATACACTGGTGGCTGATTTCAATTTGCAAATAGAATTGTTAAAAAAATAATTTTCTTATTATTTGTAACAAAATCAATATGTAAATTTATAAACATTATTTACAAATTAATTATTTATAAATGTTATTAAATTTATTTATAAGATATTTTTTATGAATCATTCTTAAATGCTCCTCATTAAATAGGTGTAACACCTTAATATTCGGTAACTATGATGCATACATAATTATTGAATATCAAGATATTATTTCATCAACTTCACCTTGATACATAATTATTAACTTTTAAAAACCAATAAATAACTATATATTCATAAGTGTGATACAATAAAATAGAGTTAATAACCATAACCTTCAAAAACGATTTATACATATACATACTTCAATGATTCAAATGACTCTTATAAAAAGACCTGTGAAGCTTAGGTCAATACATCAAGGAAAATTTTACCATAAATACAATTAAGTGTCTTTTGATGAGGATATTACTATATTTAGAAGTTTATCTCTCTTCTTTAATTGCACATAAGATTTTATCACGTACATATACATAATACATATCCACATTAAACCACAACATTCTTAATACTCCAAGTAACTTATAAGGACACATATAACATGAACAACTTTGGAGAAACTTCTAAACATCGGAGATCAAACATGTTGATTCGCTTGTCTTCCAAAACGTGAACATGTATATGAAAAACATGAGAAATAATACGGACAAGAATCTCTGACCCATGGATTCTCAGTACGGTAAAAGCAACTTTTCCTCACTTCGCTTTCCTTTTACATCTTTACCTTTCTTTCCATCTTCCACACATTTCATCATTTATTATCATTTACATTTTACCCTAAGTTCCTAAGGGACATCTAGTACTCTATCTTTACTTTCCTCTTTTAATTTCATCTATCATCACATCATCTAATCTAGGTTGACCAAATCCTAGAACTTTCTTTTTCCTCTCTCATTAGGTCGTTGCATCTATTCTAGGCTATTCATTTTGCTAGACATTTCCTCTCTTTTCATTCCTTCATCACATCATCATCTTAACATCATCATCATTTCATCACTTCATCACATCATCATCCTTTTTATCACATCATCCTTTCATCGCATCAACATCATCATCACTTTTACTTACATCATCATCTATATATCCCCCTACATCCTAACATCACGCCCATGGTGACCTTCCTACACCACCCATGAGGGCCTCAAGAGTTTTCATACACAAACAAAACATACAATTCAATCCACATAAAGTCAAGTATAGCAAATAGCAGTTAGACAACTACAATATTCATTTAGGCATACCAAACGATTACCAACCAAATCAACTACAAGCAAATGCATATGATAATGTTTATCCCTTTGGCCAATGAGCTCACTAGATCGGTTATAAGACCAACCCAACCTGGTTCAGTAGTTAACCAAAGGATCGTCTCTCTGATCTTATACTCAGGAGGATAAACAGGCGATTCAAACCTTCCATCATCTCTCTGGAGGCGAACTTAACTTCTAGGAGGATAGATAGAGAAGGGGATCAATCGTACCTTCTCACCGTTTTCCTGGAGTCGCACTTATATATATTCCTAGGAGGAAAACAGAGCAAATGGGTCATAATACCACCTCCTCCCATCTCTCTAAAAACTCAGAGAAACTTATCTCATACCACCAGGAGAAAAACAGGGCAAAAGCATCTCACCTTCCCAACTCTCACTAGGGCCTCATCATAAGTTCCGAGAGCAAGCATGAGCAAACAGAACAAAGCGCCATCCTTGCATATTACCCAGTACTCAATACTCAATCGGGAACAAGTGGGATAAGACCACCATCCTTACATATTACCCTGGGAACTCATTACTCACTTGTTCTTCTCTTTTCCATCATTATTCATAGACCTTTAATCTCATATTTTGCCTCAAGGACCATCTCCTTGACCTTGACTAATGCATCTTAAAAGGTCTTAACTTGGGTGTTCCATTACCCATATTCATTTCATCATTCATTTCCTCTTATCCTTTATCACTTCATCGTCTTTTGTACCTACTTGAGATGCTAACTAAGAATAATGAGTAGTGGGAAAATATCTCTTTAAAAATTAACTTGAAAAACCAAGTTTTAGGGTTAGAATTGACTCAGGCTTGAAGTGATTCGATTCTCTGCAGCTAATACTTTAAAATTTCTTTTTGGACATAAAATGAATTGACTCTGCAGGACCTTGAGTCGACTCTCTACACGTGAAAAACTTAAATTTTACATTTGTTATGTTTTTGAATCGACTCCTAAGTCCCATGAGTTGACTCTCAACACTTAGAAAATTTCATTTTTAAAACAACTCAAAGGTGAGTCGATTCAGTGGGGAGTGAGTCGACTCATCATGTTTAAAAACATTTCATTTTGTCCCTGGGCCAATTTGAATCGATTCTGGAGGTGTGTGAATCGATTATCTAGCCTTAAAGCTCTTAAAAATGGTTACTAAGATGAAATGAATCGATTCGGGACAATTTGAATCGACTCACATGCTTCAAAAATGCATTTTATGGCTTCTAGGAATATTTAAATAGACTTTGGAGGTGTGTGAATCGACTTACTGGGCAAAAACAGACTTAACAGCATTTCCAAAATTTGTAACCAACTTTAAAACATCATATCTTCTTACTCAAAATTCCAAATCCCTTTGTTCCAAGACCATTTAAAAGATCATTCAATAAGCTTTAAAATAAGATATATTTCAAAGTATTCTCATTTCCAAGGAGGACCACGTTACGACCCTCCGAAGTTAATCAAAAATCAATTTTTACCCAAAACCAAAACTTGAAAATACCATTTTTCATTTCATCAATCCTTCTTCAAAACATTTCATTCCTTTCAAAACTCTTCAAAAACATATAAACCATTTAAGCCAATATTCATAACTACTCCAACACTTAAACATCATCAATAGCTAAACATCTCAAGTAATTAAGTACACAATTCATCAATCTTCTTCATCCTCAACATCTCATTTCACCTTTCATCTTAATTTCCTAAGCACTCATATCTTAGGACTACACTATAACTTCATATCATCCAAACTTTACCTCCATGGAACCTTTTTGTTTCGTTTGCCATTAGTATTGCTAGCAAATTTCATTAATGCCAGCAACATCTCGGCCTCCTACACCAGCCACTAACATCCTTCTTATATTCTCCTTCATTCTCATCCAAAGAACCATCAGAATTGTGGCATCCCCATCTTATCTCATCACATCCATGATCTGAAACTGGTTACCCATTTTCTTTTTGTTTAAAATCCATCACTTGGCATATTTGGAGAGCCTGAAATGTCCATCATATCTTTGAAGGAGATAGAAAGCACGCTCCCTTGGTAGCAGGCTAGCAACTGAAGCACGTTCCTCTATGCTTGAGTTTGGAGCACTTCACTAACTTTATCTTTTCTTGTGGTGTATTGATTTTAGTTGGAACATTTCCAATATTTTCTATGTTTTTGGGCCATTAATTTCTTTTAGAAATAAAATTTTACTATCTTCGTAATAAAAATAAAAAGAGAAATGGCCAAGTGAGAATTGATATGAAATAAGGAATAATGGTGTGGTAAGCAGTAAAAATGCGTAGGGGTGTGGCTTAATATTTGGAGGGCAATAGTATTAGATCTCTATTTTAGTCTTTGAATCATGTTTTCTTAAATGAGTAGAATCACTTCAGGGTTCTTGTTGATTGTTTATTTTGTTTTCTTGTCACCAATTGCATGTATTTCCAACAGCATCAACTTCCTATTTTAAATCGAACTTCCCACAATGAGCATGAGAAACTAAGGATACGAGGATTTTTTGTCATTTTGAAAAATTAAGATGCACTTTACTAATTAGAGGTGAAATATTCTAATTTTATGATGGAACATTTCGTTAACTTTAACTTTTTTGTCACCAAAATGACCAAATTACAAATTTTAATATGATATAAGGACTCAATTGAAAGGAAAAAAATTATAGGGACCTAATTGAAAATTTCGTCAAATTATAGAGATTAACAGGTTAATTTAACCTTCATTATTCTTATGAGGGTTATCCTAGGTTCATCTAGCCTAAGTTATTATGCGAGATTACAGGTTAAACTAACAAGTCTTAAATCGTACCTGAATTCCACGCTCAATTTATAGGCATACATGTATACTCCACTTCACCATTCATCTATTTGAGCATCCAAAGCCATCATCCATCTACCCATAACTTCAACAAGCTTCCTTCAACCTCCAATCATCTCTTTAGGATAAGTGTTTGTGTTCGTGTCCCAAATATTTTTAGGAGCGTTTCTACATTTTCATTTTCACTTAATGTTTTTCCAACGGTCCTAAGTTGGTATCATCACCTAAACTAGCGGTCCGGATTACTGCGCAGTACTTAGCGACAACTTATCAACTTCCACTCAGAAAAATCCGCTTAATCCAAATGTTCCAGCGAAATTCCTAAATTCTGAGTTCATCATTATCGTCCTAGTGTAGAGCTTTACTTTATTTATTTTATTTAATCAAATTAATTAAATAATTAATCTCTTAATTTGGCCTACTAATTTCTTGGGGTTACAATAGGAAGTAACAGAGTATTGTTTTTTTTATTAATTAAATAAATCTTAGTTTTTTTTTAATATTTTATATTAATGGCTCATATTTATAGTTTAAATTTAGAATTTAGGATTTGATATTTAAGATTTAAATTTCAGAATACTCTTTACCAAGATTACTTCAGTCTAACAATAAATAAAAATGGAGTATTTAGTTAAGAGAATGATAAAATGCATGCAAACATAAAAATATAATGATTTAAGTGGTATCTTTTAAAAAACATATTTATTAAAAAGTTTATCCACATAATTTACAAACAACTTCTAACCAAGTTAGAGAGTCTATCATTTATAAGAATATTAATTATTGTATTCGTTTTAATCATATTTTAATTATCATAGTAGAGAACGACGAATATAGAGTTGTACTTTTCTCTTTGTTGTCGCTTATATTTACAAAATTTTGAGTTGGTATTATGTCATTATAATAATCGTAATAGACACATATATTAATAATTTATTGTTGTTAACAATTTTGACGATATTTGATGTAAACTATTAATTTACATATGTGATATTTTTCTAACTCTATTATTTCTACAATAGATTGGTAACTAGTTGTGTTAAATTTGTTCACTTACACAAAGTTTTATAAATTTTATTGTCAACTAATAAAAAAACCACAGTTCAATAATATCTTTTTTAATAATTTCCAGTAAAGTATTTATCAGTTCTTTTTCTCCTAATATTTTTTTTGGAAGTTTGCGTTATTTTCTTAATCCAATTAATGGAAAGAGTATAGAATATAATACAAAATCCTTCATAAATATTTTTAAATTTGCTTCACATGTATTATTGCATGAAACACCTATATTTACAATGCAATTTTGCTCCAACCCCCAATCATTATTATTTACTTCTACAATTTTACTTAGGTATACTATTAGCATCTCTCTATCCAATACCAATGCCTTGAAATTGCAAGTTTTCTCATATGTTCATATGCATACTTATTATAAGTCATGTATGTATTACAACTTTAAATTTTGAAAATAAGTTTTTGTCTTTGAGAATTATTTTTCATTTTTCATGAAGTTTTCAGGTCAAGTTTTCGTCAAAAATTTTTTCCATCACTTTTTAATCTTTTAATGATTTTATAATCACCATTAAACCTTCAATAATGAGACTGCACTCCTCAATTATAAATTGTGTAAACACCTTCATTGTTTTTATTGTTGTTTTCTCACAATTTATTAATGAAAATGTTCCCCATGTTACTTTTTATTTCATCAATTTCCGTTAAATAACTTTCCAGGAAGAACTGGAAAATTAAATATTAAATTGTTAGAATCTTTTCACAACAGAATTAAATAAAAATATGCATGTTTTTAAATTTTAAATTAACGTTTTTATGTAATAAACAAAAACAAATTGTGAAACTAATATTTATATGAAAATATTAAGTTGTTCAATTAAAAATGTAAATTAAAATAATAATAAAAAACCTTACAAACTATATTTATGAAAATGATTATATGAAAATGATTATATTGTGTACCCTGAATTCTATTGAATCATCATGCAAATAAATAGAATTGAAAATAATATATTTCACCGGTTTAGGACTTAGAAGAAGATAATAAAAAACTTCTCTCTAGAAAAACCCAATAATATATACAATGGATTTAAAAAAAATATATTTAATCAAGAAATGTGCTTTCTGTGTTTACAAATTGTTTCAGAAAAAAAAAATTTATGTTATTTTTTAGGACAGTTTTTTCACTTTGTTTGATGTTAGTAGCTGGGGGTAAAAGGAGAGAATAAAAGTTGAACACCAATTATATTCCAACGCCATTATATATTGGTATAAATAGGAACTTATATTTTAAAAGTAAATGCTAAAAAATTAAATATTTTATTCAACTGGCCAAGTTACATAATATGCTACATATTTTCTCAGATGTAAATAGTTTTATTGAAGTTGGACTAATTTAATAAAATTTTATTATTAAAATAATGCTATTTCTACATCTTTTTAGTAGATATTAGATTTACGATCATATCAAAATACGATTATTATTAATTAATTATATATTTTAATGCTCACAAAAAATATAATGCAATTAACACACTAAGCAATTATTATGTTTGTATACGAGTGTCAATTTGATATTTACTAAAAAGATGTCTTTGTAGCGGGCCTTAAAAACTTTTATACATATAACATTACCCTTTCTTTTATTGTAATAAAGGTTTCAAAATAAATAGTTTTTACTTATCACATATTAAAGATAACAAACCCAAACCCAAGTATCGAAATTAATTATAGAAATGGGTGAATGTTGGGCATTGGGGGATGCAAACGATGGTAAAGGTAGAGATAACGATGGAAAAAATTCCCACTCGCAGTATTCGCAATAATTATTCATAATGGGGGGTTTAAGGGACTCGTGAAATCCCCACTAAGACGGAGATTGAGATTATCTATTCCATGAAGACTCACAAAATTTCCACGAAAATATATAATAAAAGAGGATGATAAAAGATAAAATTTTGTTTATGTATGAGATTTTTATATGTATGTGAATTTTCTTTAATATGTACTCAATTTTATTATAAATATCTGCCTATCGAATGGGAATTCATAAATGGTGCCTACTCCAGTGTAGAACAATAATGATGAAGATAATGAAGAGGATGATATATATGGCTAGGATGTCACAATTCACAAAGTAGGGCACGGTGGTCTCTGCCTTGTTATTGTTCTTTTGTAGTAGTCTTGTACGACGTGTTTGGGTTCAGCACATGTGAGTGATATGACCAGAGAAGTAATTTTTCTCTAACATAACAATTTAAAAAAAAAGTAAAGTATTATTTTAATATTTAATGTTGAGAATAAATTTTAAACTAGTTTTTAATATTTTAATTATCTTATTTTAGTTCCTTAAGGGTGTGTTTGGTTTGCATTTTTATTTTTTATTTTTATTTTTAATGTTTTCTGCTTTCTGAATTTTGTGAAGGAAAAAGAGAAAACAGTAAAAATAATAAAATTTTATTTTCTTTTGTTTTCACTTTTTCCTTAACAAAAAATAGAAAACACTGAAAATGAAAACACAAACCAAACGCACCCTAATATTTTTCATGGGTCAATATTGTTTTTCAATTTGAGATAGATAAATGATGAACAATTTATGGAAAGACTAATGTAACTGTTAATCTACGACCTATTAATTGTTAACCATGTTAAAATATGTATAAGTTTATTTGAATAGGTTTTGATGAATGACAACCATTGAAGTTGAGGATTCACTTTGAAAGCAAAACAACAACGACAAGAAAACGAAGTCCGCAAGATTGAGGATGTTTTAGAGTCTTAGAACTTAGGTAATTATCTCGTCAAGAACTAAATTAAAATATCTCTCACACACGCAATTAGAAAATGTTTTAAGAAACATTTTACAACGTGTTTCGAAAGATTTTGTTTTATATAACAAAACCATATTATATATGCTAGCAAAAAACATTTAGCAAAGTGCTTCGAAGTATAACTCCAAAGTGGAATGCTAAAGTGAGCGTCATACAAGAAGGGAGGAACTATGATCAACTCACGTTTGATCAATTTAGAGGAAATCTCTTAACATATGAGATGACTATCCTCTATTCTCAAGGCAGAGAAAACAAAAAGAAAAGTCTTGCACTCAAAGCATTCTCTTCACACAAAGAAGAATAAGACGATGAAGAAAAAGAAGATTATGATGATGAAGATGAAAAATTCAAGCTCCTGTTAAAGAAATTTAACAAGTTCATATAAAGAAAGAGCAATAACTTAAGGCACAAAAGCAAACCACCAAAGTGCGATGAATGTGGCGAAGTTGGGCATATCAAACCAAATTGCCGAAAGAATCAAAAGGAGAAGAAATACAAGAAGAAAGATAAGGCATATGTTTCATGGGAAAACGAAGATGATTCCTCCACCTCCTCCAATGAAGACAAAGAAGCCAACATTTGTCTCATGGCAAATGAAGATGAGGTAAATGATTCTAACTCTTCTAGCAGCAAATTAAAAGACACATATGATGAGTTATATGAAGAGTTTGTTAAAGTTACCGAGAATTTTCTTTGATGAAGAAAAAGAATATTGAATTTCAAAAAGAAATTGAGTTTTTGAAAAATGAAAACAAGACTCTTGGGGAACTAAAATTAAACTCCGAAAATGATTCATATAAATCTTGTAAGGAGCGTATTAATGAAATAGAAATGCTTAAAAGTAACTTAGCAAAGTTCAATGCATCATTTAAGAACTTAGATAAAATTTTGTGTAGCCAAAAGCATGTTAATGATATAGAAGGAATAGGGTATCATTTAAACAATCCTAGTTCTTCAAAGGAAAACAAAGTTGCTAGGAAACCCATTAGGCAACCGCAAGCTCAAAAACATGCTAGTAAATTTAGGAGAAACAAGACTAAATGTCAACCTCCTAAACATGCATAATTTAGAAACAATGATTATAATGCATATAGACAACCTATTAGGCAACCATATAGAAAATTTGCCTAGGATACATAACTCTCATGTTACATGTCATTATTGTAACAAAAATATGACATATTGCACCCGTTTGTTTTACAAAGATTAGGCATATGAGTTATCATAGCCAAAACATGGGATTAAATTCATATGGGCAATTTACTCATTCTAACCCCCAAGGACCCAAATTCATGTGGGTACCAAAAATGCATTTTTAATTGTTTTGTAGGTACTTCACCTCAAATAAGCCAATTCAATGTTCTTCTTCAAGAATTAAGAAGATAAAAGGAGTCAACTAGCAATATCCATATATTTGCAAAATTAAGGGGAAGATTAATGGTGTAAAGTGATATGCGACTTGAAGTTCAACAAGAAGAATGTTCGATATCACTAACGAATAATGAAAAATCATCTCAATCACATCAACGGATGCAAATTGATGAAAACATTGAAAAGCGGAATTTTGGGAAGTTTTTTTTATTAGAAAGTTTATTTATGATAATGGTTTTGATGAATGACTTAATAGGCTTGATACACCTATTTAGGCATTATTACCTTATTTCTATGTTTTATATACAAATTATGATATTTATGCCAAAATGGGAAAAATGAAGGTTTTGATGATATGTTGTTTTAAAAAAGAAGACAATTTGTGTTTTGAAGAAATATGTTTTTAAAATCAAAACAAAATTGTTCTTTGAATAAAGCTTCCGCAAAAGAATTTGTTTCTCTGATTATATGAAAATTGGTATGCAACTTTTTAGGGGAATAATGCATAAGTTCAGGGAGAACTCTTGCAACGTTTTACAACTAAGTGCATATAGCAATGTTTTTCAAAATATTGCTTTCAATTTTTTTTAATAATTATCATATCCTCAAAATGTTTGTCATTATCAGAAAGAGGAAAATTGTTAACCATGTTACAATATGTATAAGTTTATTTGAATAGGTTTTGATAAATGACAACGATTGAAGTTGAGGACTCACTTCGAAAGCAAAACAACAACGATAAGAAAAGAAAGTCTGCAAGATGGAAGACGTTTTAGAGTCTTAGGACTTAGGTAATTATCTTCTCAAGAACCAAATTAAAATATCTCTCTCACACACGCATTTAGAAAATATTTTAAGAAACGTTTTACAAAGTGTTTTCGAAAGATTTTGTTGTATAACAAAACCATATTATATATGCTAGCAAAAAATGTTTAGAAACTTGTTTTCAAAGCTACAAAGCCTTAGAAGTTGTATATAACAGGTTTAGAATCAACTCTTTGAGTAATAAAACGTTTTTAAAGCTTTTTTGACCGTGATTAACATTACCTACTTTGGAGTAACGATACTCAGGCTGTAACACCGAGGGTAACGATACCCCAATTGTGAGTATCGATACTAGATGCATGAGTATCATTATAGATAAATTCTCCTAATTCATGTTGTATTCTTCATCTAATTAACTTAGAATCATAATAAAATTGGCAAAAATAGGATAAAATGTTAGTACATGTTTTATATGAGAAAACATTGGTACTTTGAGTATTTTATTGTTAAATTACAGGAAAAATGGATAAAGGAAGCTTGAGGATTAAGAAACGGAGTTTTGGAGCATTTTTGGCCAGAGCACCACGCTTAGGTATGGAACGCAATGCCTAGGCATCCAAGTCAGGACCTGAGGACAAACAACCCACGCCTAGGCATGGAAGCCAACGCCTAGGCATCCCTTGACCATCCAAGACCCATGCCTAGGCGCCAGAGCCAAAGTCTAGGCGTGGGAGGTTCTATTTACAAGGAAGCAAGCCAAGTTTTGAAGCAGAGGCCCACGCCTAGGCGTGGAAGCCAAAGTCTAGGCATCGGAACACTCTGTTCTTGGGCAGAATTGGAATTTCATTTCCAATGCATTTGTATTTCGTTTATCCCTTTTGTAAACCTATATATAGATGGAAAACTTCACATTATTGATGATTCATACATACTTAGATATACCTTTTGATATACCTTTTCATTCATAGAGTTTTAGGAGAGAATTCATTCTTAGTTTCTCTCTAGTTTAGTTCTAGTTTTCTTTGAAGTTTTCCATCAATTTCTTGTAATTTTCGTTTCAATTTAGTAAAGAGGCAATTCAGTTATACCTTCTTTTCTTTGAAGATTCTATCTTTTCTATACTTTCTTTGATGTTCTTTGAATGTTCATCATTCAAGAACCATCTTCATAGCATTCATTTTTTCAAGATTCATAGGTTTTATGAGTTCAAGAACCATCTTCATCACTTTCTTTGAGTCATTCATCATCATGACTGGCTAAAACTCTTTGAAGATTAAGGAGGAGGAGGAGCTCTATTCTATCAAGCCAATGGATTAATCCAATAACATATCAAAATCTGCAAGTATCTATTATCATTCAAAGGATTCATCTTGTTCATCAATTCAAGAATCAAAGGAAACCGAGAGGTATAATTGGTTCTTACTTTTGGTTTAATGTCTATACTAGTTCATGAGATTAAACATATTATTAAATGGTTTGTGCATTGTCAAGATTGAAGTTTAATTGAATAAGTGACATTTAATTTGGTTATGCATTGATCTTGGTGACATAAACTAGTTCAAGAATGATCTTTCACATGTTTTCTTTGCATTAGAGATGATGAATTGATTATGTGTGCCATTATATGAATCTGAATTTTTATCACATAGATGATTGATTTGCTTCTTGTTTGATTCTTTGTCATGACCTTTAAGGGTTTGATCAATTAGATCTTTCCACGTTTGAATTGTTGAGTTCGAGAAAATAGGCATTCAAACATAATCAAGAATCATTCCATATTTCTTCATGTGACTTAGAGATGAGCATGTGGTTTGATATGCATTAGAATCTTTGATGGTTAAATGAGTTTGCTTGAGATTGAATACGTGACATATTAATTCTTTCCAAGAATCTTGTTGATTGTTAAAGATTTGAATCATGATGTGTGCATTATCTTTTTTACTTGTTTGATTAGTCAAGAGATTGATGATTAAGTAGGTTAAAGAGAAGCTAGATCGCTAAGAGATTAGGATTTAGTTATACTAGGATTCATGGTAAATTGATTAGTGATATACTTGCAGAAAATAAATAGTAAATATTGGATTATGAAGTTGAGTTTGTGAATATCTTCGATTCCTTGATCTTGTTCCTTTTATTGAATCTTTCTTTGAGTACTTGAGTACATTT
>JASCZI010060555.1:4152-21348 GCA_036250425.1 Stylosanthes scabra
AAATAGAAGATTATTTTAATGTCAAATAGAACTTTATTTATGTGAATTTTTTATACTATTTGACACTGAAATAATATTCTATTTAGCATAGAAATAAATCATTTAGTTAAATTTAATTAGTTAAAACCACTTGTTCAAATAGTATTATTTGTATATATATATATATATGAAGGAGTAGGGGATGGACCAAGATTGGTTTGGTCAACTTGCCTAATTAAACTGAAAAATAGAAGCAAGAAACTTGTTATCGTTGAAGGCTATAAACTCTAAAAACTCTAAAAGCAGTAGCTAGTTAAATAAATGAATACAATACATATATTAAAAGCTTTGAATGGGATATATCACTTCCATTAATTAGGTACGAATAATGAGGGCTATCAATCAAACTTAGCTTGTATGTCCATTCTATTTTAACTTTTCCCAAAGATATAACATACCTATAGCATGTTACCTACAATATGTGTAGCTAATTATGGAGTGCTTTATTAATCCTTTGTCACAAATAATTAAGCATGCAACATGATGATATATACATGCATGGTGCTCATATGTAATTAATAAGTAGCTTAATTAATTAATTGCTTCTGATTATGATTCAGTCCATAGGGTTTTTCCATGAGAATGTCACATTTGGGGGACTCATAGGTGTTTCCAGTAATGTCTTGAAGAAGAAGACGACGACGACAAGGAAGAAGATGGAGATGAAAGCTAGTAGCAGCTTATGGCTATTATTGCTGTGTGTGAGACCAAGGAGTAGTTATTATGCTAAGAACAATAAGGCTACTATTCCATTGTCTCTTGGTCAATATCTTGCACTGGAAAGAAGACACAAACAAATGTCTCTTGTTTATGGTTTTAGACATGAAGATGATGATGATCAAGGAAAGAATCCTCATAGAAATCGAATCAACAAGAAACCATGGCAGGGTAAAAATTATTGGTTTCCATCAATTGCAAAGCTTTTTTCATGCTTCTCCAATGTACAAGGAAATTAATTAATCTCATCATGATAGTAATGGAAAAATAAGGGACTCATATTATTGGAGATCTTATATTCTCTTCTCAATATTCAATATCGAGTTTTGTTAAGTAATTAATAAAAATTCAGTCAATAATTTAAATTAAATGTTTTATTTTTTAAGTTTCGAATGTTTAATTTTTAAAAAAAATACAAAATTATTAATTATTAGCTGCTTTTTATTGGTAACTCATATTTTTTTTTCAATATATCAAATTGATGCGCCTAACTTATAAAAATTAAATTAGTACTATAAAATAAAATAAATACCAGCAACATTAAATTTGTGCAGTATTCTTATTTAAAGAAATGTACAATAAGGGTATCCAAGAATTTCAAGATTCATTATAAAAAGAAATTATTCTACCCAAAAAGTAAAAATAGTACTGTACTAATCAAAAGAGAAAAAATGATGCTACGTAACATTTATAATACCGGCATTGACATTTTATTTTGTACAACTTCCCGCTTCTCATTCTCAAAATGTCATCATGCATGGTAAAAAAAAATGTTATTTTATACCAAAATTAATTAGTATATATTTAACTTATTTTTATCATATACATATAGTTAATTTTAGTAACTCATTTTACGTATACAACACCTAACATGGTTGCATGGTAAAAACTTGTAATATTCGGGAAAGAAACAATGAAACATAGATAAAAAAATTTACAGTATGTGAAGCTGATATATATAGATAAATAAATAAATAAATAGCGTTGTACTATATACATAATTTATAAAGTAATGTGATCTCATGTGTTGGGTAGTGTGACGCTGGCATACTTAAAAATTTCTAAATCTGTGAAAGTTGAAAACGTCAATGTTGAGGGACAAGAGGAAACGATGCTTTTTGAGACTTGTTTTATTTATTTATTTATTTTATAAAATTTGGAGAACAAAAATTGATTGATTTGAAGGATATTCGTATGCACTGACCCGTGCGTTTGTTTGATGAATGATGATCATACATACATACATACACGTATACACCTTTTCTTTCTTTTTTCGTGCTTAGCCATTATTGCATTCTATCGTACATTATACGCTCCTATTTTGATTTGGATTCTAATGTTTGTTTATACATCAGAAACATTATCAATTTCTTAATTATTTATTTTTCATCTGTAGCAAGGTCCCATGTGTAACCCATTCTTCTAGATATTATTTTTGCATCTTACTAGCAAATGTATTTCTTGATTTGAGTGTCAAATTCATTCTTATTTTATGTATGCAGACACATAGACAAAGACCAATGCAACTAAGTAAAAGTAAACCCCATTTTTTATTATATTGGGAATATTCATGTTGGTTTGAATTGAAAAAGCACTGCTATATTAGAAATCAGATCAGATATCTCGTGATCTTAAGTATTTTACTTATCGTTAATCTTGACATAAAATATTTTATAATTAAAATTAATTTAAAATTAACGACTAAAAATACTAAAATATTTTATTGGTTATTTATTCTCTCAGCTTCAATTTTAATGACTTTTAACAATAATATTACTATGATATTTACTTTTCAGTGAAAGAAAAGAAAGAAAGTGGGATCTTGATTAGGTAAGGAAGCTGGATGAGATGACTGAGTATGTATTATACTTTTCAGATTATTGATGTCTCTGAAAGGAGCAGTGTCAAATTATTATGAGATTGGATCCTATTCTGTTCTATTCACTGAGACAGTCATTGAATGAATGATGCTAGTTGTGCATGTATGTTAGATCATATGACTTTTTCTTCTATGCTGATCCTGACACATTAACTTGTCCTCATTCCTACTTTTCCTCTCAATTTTCAATGAAAACATTTGGGATGTGATATTATTGAATATTTTGATACAGAGAAACAAATAAGAAATTCTCAATTCACTTGAATACTGAATTATACACAAATATCTTGTTGATTTGATTTGATTAACCACGCCCAAAATCATTGATGCAGCTGATGCTTCTTCATTCTCAAGTAACTATAATAATAATATTACAATTTACAACTTTGACATCCACCTAATACCGCAACCTCCATCTTCATTCTTCACTCACTTTAATTCCTTACTTCCCAATATATATTACATTATACAGTATATCATCATTCCTTCCATGCTTTTCATCTTTTTCTTGCTCATCAATCAACTTGTTACTTCTTCAACATTTACCAATTTGGAAATATTGATCAACAATTTCATCATTGTTGCTTGTTATCAGCCCACTCATTCTCAGCAACAACCCTTCCGGAACTTCGGCTGCCAACCTTTCCGAATGAACCGACCGAGGCGGGTAATCCCTTGTTGAAGCTGCTGCTACTGCACTCATTGAAGTTCCAGGACTTTCTAGACTTGCTGTGCTTGGAACAACTGATTTCAACACCGTCCGGATCGAAGTCGTCGTGGCAATCTACCTTGATAACTGCCAGCCTGGCTATGGAGCTTCGGCAGAACGGACACACCGGAGCCGTAAGAGAAGCGGTGGCAGGATTCGGCTTGTTGTGGCAACAGAGTGCTAGAGTGCATTGTGCACACATTTGGTGGCCACAATCTTGGACTTCAATTGTGCAAACTTGCTCAAAGCAGATGCAGCACAATTCTGTCTCACTCATCTGAATTACATTACAATATCCAACATTAAGAGTGCAAAAATGAGTGCTGCTATTAGAAAAGAAGGGTAATTTTCATGTTTGGGACATCAAATAGTACATCTACTCTGAAAGTGGGACACAGCACAAAACACTAGGTCTACAAAGCCTTTGATTTTTCTAAGGTGTCTCCTTTGGTTTGTTTTTATGGTCAAAAAGGACATCTCACATTGAAAATCCCCCATAATGAGCATATGCATGATTGAATGAACACCTTAACAAAGTTATACAAATTAAACCTTAAAAATGTTACATCATTAGCTACCTGGTTTGACTCAATTCAAATGCATATCTAAGATGTAAAAAATTACCTCTGAGATGTTGTCATCTGCTCCATCAGAGTGTGAAGGAGAAGGAAGAGAGTAAGCACTTCCCTTCAATATGTTTTTCTCCCTTTCTCTGTTTGCATCCATCAATGCTTGCTCTAATAGTGCTTTGGCTTCTGGATTAAGCTCACTTATTACCTTCAAGGGAGATGGCCAAACTAGAGGCTCTGCAGATGCAGGGTTTAGCAATGCTGCACATGCACCATGTTTGTGTTTCAGAGCAACCACATGAGGTATTCGCCTGCAAAACACGCCGTACCGTATGAACTATGAACGGAATTCTTAGAAATTTTGAGAACTAAACCTTATAAGACCATAGCCAGTTAGATTATGAATCCATTCTAGTAGCCTATGCCTACTTATGAATGCAAACATTTTTTTTATGAGACATTTTTCACATATGCCGATAATTCACCCTTTGGTTCCTTCCAAGTTCCAATTATATGTTCTCTTAATAGTAGTGTTTATGTTAAAGAAATGAAAAAGTACCCGGATGCGTCACGCTGAAGACGATCCGCACCCCAAGCCAAGAGCTTCCGGACGCAATCGAGGGAGCCCACTCTAGCTGCCAGATGAAGAGGAGTGCTACCAGGACAGCTGCAAGCATAGCAAACGCCGATTTATCATTGATTTCTTGCGAAACAAGCGAAATCGATAGAATTCAAGGCAGTAACAACAAAGAAAACATTGTAAACAAGTCATATACCTATATCTTCCAGTTGCAGCACAAACAAGAGCTCCACTATTCAATAGAATATGTACACATTCAGCTCGTCTTTGACGTGCCGCTAAGTGCAATGGTGTTGCACCTCTACCATCTCTAATATTCACAAACCTTGCAAACCCCCTAAAGAGTTAAATGAAATGTAATTCAATTTTTCGATTTCAAAATCTTCGAAGCAGCACAAGAAATTCCCAATTGAGGAAAGAAAAAGAGACAAACCAAGAGGCAGCCACTGGACTTGATTGAGCAGCAGAAAGAATTGCCTTGAGGCAAGAAGAATGACCATAGTAAGCAGCATAGTGCAAGCATGTTCTGCCAGAATGAGTATCAAACAATAACACCTGAAATTTGAAAAATTTCCCTTGAGCATAATGATAAAGAATCAAAGTGAAAATGAAGAGAGATTGGGGGAAATTTGACAGACATTAGCACCAGCTTCAAGGAGCTTTTCCACACAGGCGATCTTGCCGTGCATTGCAGCCAACATAAGCGGAGTCTGAAGCAGAAAAGAAATTAAAACCCAGATGATGAGAGAACAAAAAATAAGAGAAATGAGAATAGCATTTATAGAAAGGTACCTGCTTTTGGCGATTCAACACATCTGGATTCACAGATCCATCTAAAAGCCTAGACAAAATCTGAAATTCAAAGCACACAGATGAAGATGCATTGTTAAAGGAGGGATTTTGAGAGAGACCCAGAAAAGAGAGAAACCTGGAAGTGGCCATTGGCAGCAGCAATGTGAAGGGGAGAGTGGCGGTCATAGACAGTGGTGTGGTGCATGAGAGTAGGGTGTGTGTGAAGGAGAGAAGAAACGGTTCGAATGTCGCCATGCTGAACAGCACGGAAGAGACCATGCTCATTGCCACTAGCTCTGCAACTCATCCCCTGACCCATCTCGGTGGATTCAAGTGTAAGAGTGTAAGAAAGGTTTCACATTTATGGAGGTTGGGGGTTGTGGGGGAAGAGAGAGAAAGTGAAGGAGAGTGTGAGTGTGAGTGTGAGTTTGAGTTTGAGTTAGAGACTTAGAGTTTGGGACAAGAGAGAGAGAGAAAGAGGGTAAGTGTGTGTGTCAGAAGTGAGAAATGTGAATGAGTTGGCTTTGGGGTTGGATGCCTCACAAATCTTAACATTATTACATGCTCATAGCTCATAACTCATAAGCCATAAGGTGAACCTCATATGCTTACCTCTTTCTAACATCGTTTACGAGTTTTGTGCTGCAAAGAGCATAACTCCGTTAATTGAGGGCTAAACTGAAATAAAATTAAAAATTTAGAGGTCTAAAATGAAACCAATAAAATTTAAGAAGCTAATTTAAAACTGATTTTAAGTTTTAGGATCAATTTAAGTATTTACTCAACTTTTTTTTTTTTTGCGACACTTATTCAATACAGATATAAATAAATGATAAAAATGTATATTTTATTAGGAATATTATATGATGTTTATATTTGTAACGTTATTTTAGGTGTATATCAAAATCAACCACCATATATAATTTATATTGAAATACAAAATATATATATAGTTTAATTCATTTTTAATGTGTATTTTGTATTTCAATATGTATTATACACCGATTACTAATTTTAGTATATAAATAGAATTATTGATATTTGTTTTATAAAACTATCTTTTTAATTTTTGAACAAATTTTACCATGAATAATTATTTCTTTCTTACTGTGTTATACTTATATCTTTACACATATAATCACATTATGTTATGTTGGAAAATTTTACAAAATTTGTCAAGTTTTTTTTTTTCAAAGATTTGTGAAAGTTTGTGGTTGATTAAGAGCTCACTATATTAGATGTATATTAAATTTAGTTATTAAAATTTAGGTTAATTTATACATTAGGTTCTTATAATTTGAGTGAAATTGTAACCAGGTCTCTACCGTTTAAAAATTTGTAATTGAATCTCTGTGCCCATTAAAAATTTGAAATTTAGTCCCTGTCGTTCAAAATACGTTTAATTTAATAGAATATTCTCTGACATATTCTATATTGTCATCATGTGTGAGGTCACATGCATTAGATGAATTTTTAATTAACCAAATTATCTTCCATATCCCATAAACGATGTAAGTTACTCCAAATTCACAAAGAAGGAAACACTATTTTCTCCCTCACGATCGTTACTATTCTCCTTCTACATGTTATAATTGCACTTTTCTTCAAATTTTTTCTTCAATTTACTTTCAACGTAGTCGATTGCTAGAGTGAAGCCCGGAAGATAATAAGGGTACTATCGTAATAATACATTATTTAACGATTTTTTTAACGTGAAATTCAAATAGAGACTAAATTGTAAATTTTTAAAGGATACAGAGACTCAATTACAAACTTTTAAACTATAGAAACCTGGTTGCAATTCCACTCAAATTATAGGGACCTAGTGTATAAATTAACCTAAAATCTATCACTAATATATATAAATGCATAATAACTAATTTTAAATATTATTGCTTTACAATATATTTTAAAATTTTAATTTTTTATTTTAAATAAAATTCAAATTCAATATCTTTTATAACGGAGTTAATAAGCCATTTTACTGATTTTAGGTTTTTATTATCCCTAACATGACATACATGATACACCTATCGCTAGAAGACAAGATATATTGGAGGATTCGAGTCCAACTGTTTTAGGTTTTAAATTTTAATTTGAATAACGATACAATAACATTGATTTTATTTTGTTGAATAAATGCGTAGGGTACAAGGTAACAATATATTTGTTCAATCCATATTCGTTTGTGAGTAGTTGTTGAAAGATTAGTGTTGCACTAATTAAAGGATTGAAACATAAAGCAAGTGAACATGTCAAGAATAAAGTAAACCCGGTTTGAACTTAAATTCACAACAAATTACGCGTATTCAATTTTGAAGGGTTTTGGTATTTATTTATTTAATTGTACTTTGTAATAGGTTGGAAAATTCTTGAGAAAAGTGGCACATACATACATATATATACATCATGAAAAAATTTTAAAAGCTAATACATTATGACCAATAAAAAACTAACACATATTTACGAATGATAATTTATATAAATTTTAGATGATAACTTAATCTTTGATATATGAATTAGGAATGATAACTCATATAAATTTTGAATAATAACTTAATTATTGACTCTTTAATATTAATTTCGTAGCACTATTCATGCTTCGTTCAAATTGTAGTCAAAACACCAACATTTAGAAGATAATTGTCAAAACAGCAACCTTTGTTGATGAATCACATCATATGATAATGTCTGCCGTAGACCATTCAATTCAATTTTGCTATTAATCCCTTTACTAGATAAATGAAAAAGAAAGTGGGCGAAAGAAATTCATTTATTTTATCCTACCATTAGCCTTAATTAGCCACTTCATTAGTATTCTAACATTCTGCGATGATGTTCCATCAAATTATTTTTTGAAAAAGAGTAATACAACATTGAATATGATTACTTAAAGCGTTAATATATCAAACAATAATTAGTTTATACTTTATATTGTATAGTTTATAATTACAATAATAAATTAAATTAGGTTAATTGAATAATCAACTTAAGTAACACCGAAGATTTGAATTTGGCTTTATGTATTTATAGTCAGAATTTGTTGAACAAAATGAAATTTTGTAATATAGCTTAGATCAACAACCTTTTTAATTGCAACAATATAACATTATTATTTCTGAACTGAGATTTCAGCTTTATGGCAAAGTGATTGCTTCAAGATACAAATGCTCTTGAAATCAATTATTTTCTTTAAGAAAGCTTATTAGCTAGCTAATTACCCACCCTCACCTCACAAAAGACAAATCATTTTTATGCTTCAAGAAACGGTTTGCTTGAAATAGATCAGATCATCATCAAATAACTAACATATATACTTCATTTTAACAAAAATTAATCAATGAATGATTCATGAACAATCTACTATATCTCAATTATTTCTCTAGATGTCTTGAACATTTTTTTCCTTTTTCTGTTTCAGTATGTATACTTCAATTATTTCTATGTATGATGTTTCATAAGTTTGACTGTTGCAGAACAAGAGTCAACTGTGCATAGTGGTGTGCAATGTCACTCATGTTTCTATGGTTATTCACAATCCATTTCAACAGTTCTAATCCATCATTGCTTACTCATACTTATAATTGCTTCAACACTAGGTTGCTCTAAACAAGGAAAAAAGAATGTTCTCAACACACATACATACATACATGCACCTCCACATTAATATCATTTTCTTAATTATTTATGCTCTAACCTGTTCATTACTATTTACTGGTCCAAAAATTATTCGGTACAAATTTAAATTCATAGAGATATAAAAGATTCTCTTACAATACAAATTTTACATTTTACATCTCAGAAAAATTAAAGTAATATACAGATGTGGACCCACACATTCTTCTAATAAAACATACATCTTTATCATTTACATCTGTATCGTATAAGCCACTACATATTATTTGTACAAAGGTAAGGTGGTAGCATTTATGTTAATGAAATGTAAGGGTGTGGTCCTTAACCTTAAGGTTGGAATGGCAATGCCTAATACCTTAAAATATTGTGGGTTGGACAATCAACTTGAGTCATGTGTTGTCTTCATTATAAGCCCAATGAGCCAATCCATAATGAACTTCACAACAACAATCTATTAATCCTGCTCACTAGAAATATTTGTTTCAGCCCTATAGCAATCCAAAAACGACTAAAGAATTCCTCAAGTTCTAAATAAGAAACAAAATATTTGGGTTTTGGTCCGCAAACATTCATGAGTTATGTCTTTTTTTTGGTATTAACAGTCATGAATTGTTCACTTCATGTTGTTTCCAACAAAAATTAATATATAAGGCCCAAATTTGAGTTTCACACGAGCTAAATGTGTTTTTATTTCATGACCAATTTTTTTTCTCCTATTCTAAGAAAAAAAATATGGATACAAATCTTTTATTTTATTTTATTCTCACGGTATCTCCAATTCGACAGGTCGAGAATTAATTTGTCACGAATTCAAACTCCATTTTTAAAAGTCTGTCGTTTTTTACACTTACTTAAGCGGATTAATAAGTTGACCACTAAACCAATAAACTTTTTAGTTTCTCACTTTTTGCCACAAAAAAAAAAATTTTTAGTTTTATGGAAAAAAACAACTGTTAGTTGTGGACGAGGAGGAGGCAAAGTGGTTATGACTTGAGACTTAAGATGTGAACCTTAAATCTTTGGGTTTTTTTATATCAATTTTCAATTAAATCTTTCTATTGCATTTTTTTTTGTTATCCATCTTTCTATTGTAAGCATTTACGTTTATGTATATGGCTTTTGAGTTGATAAATAATTGAATCAACTAGTTTTTGTTGATGTAAAAATATACTAAGAAAAAGTGTTTTATACTAAGAATATATAGAATCAAATCCATATAAGAAAAAGTTGGGGCCACAATCAGAAAATACAAAATAGTAATAGTGCAGTGAATAGTGATGAATGATGAATAATGCATCAAAATTGGGAGAGTTACCAAACTGGGAAAATGGGAATTAAAACATTGGAGGCGGCTACTTACTGCTTAGGGGGCTATGGCTGTCACATGGATACCAAATGGATGGTATTGATTTGTTCTTGTTCTGTTCATCACATGGTGGTTAAGATTGTTACATCAATCTATTATTTTGGCTCAAACCACGTCAATATTTTTTGGGTTCCATTCCACCTGCAACCCCATTTTAGGGAAGAGGAGAACTAAATTTGTATCAATAAAAAAATATATAAATTATTATTTTTGTTTATAAAATTTAAAATGATGATAAATCTAATTTTATCCATAATAATAAAATAATAATTTGTTGAGTTTCTCACTACTCATAAGATCAAAATAGAAGTAAGTCCCTACAATCTCAAACCGCAAATCAATTAAAAAAGGTTTTAGGTATACTGATATAACGCTATACTAATAACTTGTAACTGTTAATCTTAATTTATATATATATTTTATATTTTTTTAATTAAAATCAACGATTATATATTATCAATAGTGTAATGATAATCGAAGGAAGGATAAGAGTTATATTTCTGATTCCTACTTTTATGTCAAGTGTTTTTTAAACTTCAATACTTTGTCAGCAATTATAAAAATAGAAAAATACTTTGAAAAAACTTTTAACTATATTGATGTACCAGTATATTTATAATTTTTAACCATTTATTTTAATTAAAAAATATAAAATATATATATATAAAATATATATCAATAGAAACCGAGAATACTACTTTAATTGATTTGGTTTGTACTTGTAGTACATGAGAGTTGAGACATGAGTAGTTGTACTATCAAGTATCAAATCAAATGAAATCCCTTACATTAAGTCAAGTTGAAGCCAAGTAAATGGAACCACCAAATGAAAAAAAAAAAAAAAAAATTAAAAAGGAAAATGATAATTAATATTTTTCAATTTATATTTCCGCCAACATAAGTTTTCTCCTTTTTTTTCTTATTGTCTTCCTTAGTTTACTTAATTAAAAAATAATAATATTACATGATTAATAAAATTTATCATTTTTAGTTAATATTCTAAATATTAAATACTAAATTCTAAACCATGATTCTAATAATATAAAAATGAGATGCTTTATAGGGTATAGATCATCTATATACAAAAAATTAAACACCTTAAATTTCATGACTCTATATATTATAATTGGCCTAAAAATAAAAGTGTTAATCTAAAATATTGACTAATATTAATAAAAAGATTTCTAATATTTTTAATAAAAAAATTTACATTTTTTTTAATTATACATTTAATTTTTTATTAACTAGTAATTGAAGAAAAAATGTCAATTGTCTTTTTTTTTTTTTTGGAGCTGATTAATTGTCTCGTTAAACAGTTTATATGATGTGAGTGGCGTGTGGCGAGTCCAGTTGTCTCAATCTTTGGAGTGAGCCCAACCCACCCACCAGTTCCGGCGGTGGGGCCACCCATTTTGTATACTTGGCCACCGTTCATCCTACGCCTTAATTTGACTTTTGATATTCATTATTCACTCTCTCTTTTTCTTTTGCCTAATAAGGGAAGGGCCCCACCGTCTTTCTAATTTTGCTTCGTCTTATTCTGTTCTACCATATAAACACCTTCTCAGTTCTGTAATATATATATATATTTTTAGGAGAATATCCTAGTGTCCAGACTAATCCCTTATGCTTTATTGAGTGTTTTTTTGGGATTTGACATGACCATATCCCTTCTACATAATCGTAAGATTCGAACTTGACACTTAAGCAACTCAAGTCATTTATACTATTTGTATTAGGAAATTTGGTTTTCTCTCGACAAAATTAGCATTTAAGGATAATGAATGGATTAATTAATTCACAATATTTGAAAAGATAGGAAAATAAATTAAAATTTGAATAAAAAAATAATTGAAAAACCTAAAATTTAAACTTAATTATCAACCTAATTTTACTTAAAAAAACTTTTATATTTTTTTCGTAATATTTTTTAAAAATAATATTTATAATTAAATTTTTTATTTTTTTAAATATTAGACGTATAATTATCAAAACTCGTTTGAATATATCCTGACGGTGGTTAGTTAGCTGTTTCAGCCAAAGTGGCGGTGGCAGAATATAATTAATTAAATTAATAAAAGTTTGGAAAAAGTCATTGCGCGTGTTTCTGTTTTTCCTTTTCAACTCCCTCTTATTATCTTTATCACCAGCAACAGGAAGCAAGCAAGCAAAATCATCATCAGCAGCATGGGGGAGGGGGAGCAAGACCAAGACGACGGAGTAGTGGACACGTTGATTCAGTTGCTGAAGGAGATTGCTGCCATCTCTGATTTCAGGCCTTTGCTCAAGAAGCACTATTGCAACTTGTCCAGAAGGCTCAATCTTCTCACTCCTTTGTTCCATGAAATTAGGGACTTGAAACACACCCATGCTGTGATTCCTCATCATACTTTCAAAGCCATGCTTCACTTAAGGGATGCTCTTCAATCCGCCAGGGATATCCTCGCCTTCGGTGCTGATTGCAGTAAGATTTTCATGGTTTGTCATTCTAATCTCTAATCTCCCCCTAATTCCTACAATTCATTTTGCCCTAACTTGAGTTATTTTAATTCAAAATTATAGATGTTGATTCTCTTTGCAGGTTCTTGAGAGGGAGCAAATTATGAGTAAGTTCTATGAGGTCACGGCTAGGTTGGAGCAGTCCTTGGCCGCGATTTCCTGCTATCAACTTGACATTTCAGATGAAGTTAAGGAGCAGGTTTGTGTATATTTGCATCCGGCTATGCTATGTGTATACTAAAATCCGCCACCAAAGTCAGTCACCAGTTATACGACACATTGAAATACAAAATACCGTGTAGTTTAACTCATTTTCAGTGTGCATTTTGTAATTCAACGTATATTGGTGGCTGATTTTAGTAGTTGATTTTGGTGAACAAATACAATTGTTGATTTGAATCATACTGATCTTAACTCAATCAATGCCGCCATTTGCTATTTGCTGATGTTGTTTAGCTTAATTCTAATTTCTACGGATTAATCCAGGTTGAGCTAGTTCTTGCTCAGTTTCAAAGAGCAAAAGGGAGGGTTGATGAACCTGATATCAAGTTGTATGAGGATGTGCTGTCCCTCTACAACAATAACACTGATGCAGCTACCAATCCTGCTGTTATTCGGCAGTTAGCTGAAAAGTTGGAGTTGATGGGAATAGCTGAGCTAACACAAGAGTCTCTTGCGTTGCACGAGATGGTGGCGGCGAGTGGGGGCGATCCGGGCGGACGCATCGAGAAGATGTCAATGCTATTGAAGAAGATAAAAGATTATGTTCAAACAGAAAATCTAGTGTATGATAATGTAGGAGGAAAGGGGCATTCTTCAAAGTCCAGCAAACAAGTGACAAATGAAAGGAATCATCAGACTCCTGTTATCCCTGATGATTTTCGATGTCCTGTTTCTCTTGAATTGATGAAGGATCCTGTCATTGTTTCAACAGGACAGGTATGTCTAATTTCTATGATTCTCTTTGACTGTTATTTCCCTCTGCTTTTTCTAGAATATGAAATTGCAGCAAAAGGCAACCACTATCTTAAGCAATATTGAATATTCTCTGTGGATTTTTATAGTTTGTTTCTGAAATCTGAGCTGTGCCCATGATGTGCTTTATTGTTAGATACTCAATGCCAATTTGGTCCCTAAAAATATCAAAATGATAAGAAATTAGTTTCTATAAGATAGTTTTTTAGCTTGTGGCACCTCAGTTATGAATTCTATAATTGCCACTGAGATTTTATTGTCTTAACAAAAGATGTATTAGGAACTAATTTGTCAGTGCAATGATTATTGGGGTATCATAAGAGAATATAATATCTTTTGGGGGCTAAATTGTTAGCATTTTGACCTCTTGGGAACCAAATTGGTGGTTTTCTTGTAAAGGTTTTTGGGATCATCCTAAAATGGATTTATAGTTATTTTCAGATGAGGATACTCTCTTGTTTTACTCAGTTCTCACTATCATTCCAGATGAGGATCTCATGTTGTTGGCAAAATTGTTGGATATTACTTTGTCTGCTTTCTTCCTAAAATGGATTTGAAGTTTGCAACCTATGTACAATCGTTTTATACATTAATGGATGTCTATAATTTTGAATACTTTAGAAATTAGTCTGTTATGCAAGCCATTTGCTGATTGCTATTAAAACTAGTGACATTTTTGCTCTGCTTCAGAGTCAGTTTGCCCTGTTAAGTTTACCTACTCAAACACTTCTCATAATTGTTTGCAGACTTATGACCGTTCTTCTATTGAGAAGTGGTTACAAGCAGGGCACAGAACATGCCCAAAAACACAGCAGAGCCTCACTAGTACTGTCCTCACACCCAACTACGTCTTGCGAAGCCTCATAGAACAATGGTGCGAAGCAAATGGCATTGAACCACCAAAACGATCAAGCAATCCCGAGCCTAGTAAATCAGTGTCGGCTTATGCCCCGGCCGAGCGAAACAAGATTCAAACTCTTCTCCAAAGGCTCACTTCCGGAAATCCAGAGGACC
Source organism: Stylosanthes scabra (assembly GCA_036250425.1). Taxonomy (NCBI): domain Eukaryota; kingdom Viridiplantae; phylum Streptophyta; class Magnoliopsida; order Fabales; family Fabaceae; genus Stylosanthes; species Stylosanthes scabra. Next base: position 18,928 of record JASCZI010060555.1, read on the forward strand.
AAAGAACTGCTGCAGGGGAGATCCGGCTTCTTGCGAAACGCAATGCGGATAACCGTGTGGCCATTGCAGAAGCCGGTGCAATACCTCTCCTTGTTGGTCTCCTCTCCGTACCTGATTCCCGCACTCAAGAGAATGCTGTTACCGCGCTTCTGAATCTTTCCATATATGAAAACAACAAAGGAAGCATTGTATCTTCAGGGGCAATTCCAGGCATAGTTCATGTGCTTAAGAAGGGAAGCATGGAAGCTCGAGAAAATGCAGCAGCAACACTTTTCAGCCTATCAGTTATCGACGAAAACAAGGTTACAATTGGTGCTTCAGGAGCCATACCACCATTAGTAACACTTCTAAGGGAGGGTACTCAGAGGGGTAAGAAAGATGCTGCAACAGCACTCTTTAATCTATGCATTTATCAAGGGAACAAGGGAAAGGCGGTCAGGGCCGGCGCCATTCCCATATTGATGCAACTTCTGACAGAACCTAATGGAATCATGGTGGATGAAGCATTGGCCATTTTGGCAATATTGTCTAGCCATCCTGATGGAAAGGCTGCCATTGGTGCTGCAGAGGCAGTGCCATTTTTGGTAGAGTTTATTGCAAATGGCTCACCGAGGAACAAAGAAAATGCGGCTGCTGTCTTGGTTCATCTTTCTTCCGGAGATCAACAATATCTAGCAAAGGCCCGAGAGCTCGACGTGATGGCTCCTTTGTTGGATTTGGCTCAAAATGGTACAGACAGAGGAAAAAGGAAGGCAGCTCAATTGCTAGAACGCATGAGCAGGTTCCTTGAGCAGCAGCAGCAGCAAGAGGAAGAAGAGGAGCAGGAAGTGGAAGTTCAGGCACAAAATGAACTGAATGATGTTGCACAACCACCTCTTATTACAAACATGGATGATACCTGAGCTGTTTTTGTTCTATACTTTTTGATTATTTTGTTCCTTTACTTTCAAGTGTTTGGAAGTAGCATGTGATGCCACTCCATCAATTCATTTGTTTTGTGTAATATACAGAAATAACAATTGTAAAAACTCTGCAAAGGGAGAAGAAATGTATACAAGAAATGGATAAGGCTTGGTGTAAAATTATAAGTTTATGACACATATTATTCTGATCATCCTCTATGTGTGTGTATGAAGTAACTAAGCCTTTGATGATCCAAGTTTGGTCATGCCTAATGGGACATTAACATGGTTGGTTACCAAATCTTGCAGTCAGATTTATGGATGCTCAATTAATTATGACTGATAATGGCATATTAAAAAGGAAATAAAAAATAAAAACGTGGTCAAACATTGACAACTTTTAAATATATATTTTTGGGAATATACCTGGATTTTATTCTAGCTGCTCCAATTGGCTTCTGGTTCCCATATGATTTATCTAAATCTAAAAGATGTGACACTTGAATTTGTTGTTACACATATAAATGTATTTCTTATCATCTACACAACCAAATCGGCTCTCTTCAGTTTTATGTTTTAACCTACTTGTCGTTTTCCTTCGATTCAGTAGCCTTATGATACCTATAACTGCCATCAATAATTCAGCAATATAATAATATATAGTCCTTTCTAATTTTGAGGGGTTTGAACTTCATCATTCATGAAGGTTGTTTCGCCCAAAGTGATGTATGTTGCTTGGTGGCTTTCATTCATTCTAATGTAATAACTTTCAAGAAGCGTTTCATGTAGTGCATTTTTAGCTGTTGATCTTAATTAACTTTAATTATAAAATATATATGATTAAGATCAACGATTAAAAATACAAAAATATCTGAATTTTTGGTTTTTATATTTTTAGCTGTTGATCTTAATTAACTTCAATTATAAAATATATATGATTAAAATCAATGATTAAAAATACAAAAACATCTTAATTTTTTGTTATACCGAAAATGCTTCCTAAATTTCATTCTTCTCTATCCCTTACAAAGTTATTACATGTGTTGATATTGTAGAACCATATTTGATATGTTTTTTCCTCTTCAATTACGAAAAGCTCATGCCAAAACACATGTTGCAGAAGCTCAAATTAAAGTTCTTTCATGACAAACATACATCTCAAATAAAACGATGTAACAATAATGTCGCATATACAGAACAACGTAATAGTAGCAATACAGCTAAAGAACCCATCATGCATTAAGAATATAGTATTAATGTTGATCAGTCATGCGTCATCTATCTATGTCTTCTTCCATATATTTAATATAGTCTACTATACAGTACTACCCTGTACTTTAGAGTCAAAATTACTGTAACCATTTCAACCATAACAATGCACGCATCAAAATACAATCCAGTCAAATAAGAGTGTAGTGGGAGCTTTATTAGAAGAAATAGAGTTATACATATATATATATATATATATATATATATATATATATATATATATATATATATATATATATATATATATATG
>JASCZI010060555.1:36413-50176 GCA_036250425.1 Stylosanthes scabra
AGTTGATTCGAAAAAGGTAGAATACCATGGACATCAATATGGGTCAGGCCCACAAGAAAGAACCGACCCCAAATTGGGCCCATATTCTGTGTTATCAAGCGTAAATGAATGGGCCACGGACGCAAAGTTTGAGCCCATTCCGAAAGGAATCATATGAGCAAGGCCCATAATGTACGATGCATCTGTTCTAATAATTTTCCTGCCTTATTATTAAGATTGTAAGAGGAATTGGGTAAGGGAGGAATATGAGAAGCAAACGTTGTTGTGTAGTAGGGCAACAGAATATTAATTAGGTTGCATGGAATGGAGGTGGAGTAGTAATGGAGATGGAGGTTAAGGTTGAGGTTGATGGTAGGTGTTATTACTTATTAATGATGAAACACCATATAGGTTACTAGTTAGTGTCAAAGGCTGACATCATGCACATGCCTACAAAACACAACACATCTACACATTAAGAATCCCAGTTTCTCAAGGGAAGATGAAAACATATAATAAGAGAAGGTTGAAGTGGAGCATTCTACTAGCTAGTAGATATTAATTAGTTAATAGTTATTACATCTCAAAAGTGCAACATGTGGGGAAACAAAGAATAAATGGGAAAATTACAAGAGAATAACATACAACAAAAATATATGGCCCCATCAAATTTGTTATTTCTAAACTATCGCAATTCTCTTTTATGTTGGTTGTTGTTTCTGATTCCTTCAACCCAAACTAACCATTTTGAATCCCAAGCCAAGTTAATACAGTGGACCCAATAAATTGACTCTAACACATACATACAGGACCACACACATACATGGAATCATGCTCAATTTCCCAATTTTATATACATACTTACATAACTAAATTTAGAGCTACTACCTTAGCTTGAATCAAGTTGAATCTTATCCTATTTTACCTACGTGTAAGGTTGAAATGCAATGACAATTGTGGTGGATTTGGTAACCTTGCATTTTTTAATTTCCTTTGAATTTTTTGAAGGTTTGAAAAGTTTGAAGCGTGGAGCTATGCTTTGTAGGTCTGATATTATTTATGCAATAACTTTGCGGCAAATAGCGTGATTAACAACGACATAACTTGTTTGTGGGGATAGAAATATTAAAACCATAACCTACTTGCTACACGCGCTGTTTTCTATTTTGTCACTAATCTGGATGATTAATGACTAAGATATTATTCTAATTTGAATGCTTTCATACAATAAATGAGTGGTTTTGAAGTTTAAGTGTGCAGAGTACAATAATAGTCCTGTATGTGTTTTAAAGAGCAAAAAGTTTAGTTCATGAGCCATAATAAAGTAGTTATAAATAATTATAATTTTTTTATTTTTTAATGTATCTACTTTTTATTTTGTATTTTTAATTATTATTATTAAAATAAATGAATAATTTTATATTATTATCTCTCGCATTACTCTTTCTTGCAAAGAAGTTTTTGAATCATTAGATTTTGTTTTATTCTAGGATGTTATGCTCAAAGTCCTCTTATTTATTTTTAGAAAAAATTACCAAAACTATTCGTGAAAAATGACCTATAAACAAAAATAAAAAAATTTACTTATGAAAAATGAGTTTTGTTTATCAAAACTACCAAAACATCAATAATTAACATAGCAGTTTGAGTAATTTTGACATGTCATTTAGATAATTTTGACAAACGAAATATATTTTTCATAAATAAAAAACTTTTTCTTCATTCATAAATAATGTTATTAGAGCTGTAAGTTTTCATAGGTACTTTGTATTTTTTTCTTATTTCTATTTACAGATTTTAAACGTCTGTATTCTAATTTTATTCGTAAGATATACAAAATCTTGTCTCGTTGCTCTCTCTCAAATGTACTTTATCACTATTTTAGTTTAGGAGAATAAAATTTAAGTAATATCAAAATATATAAAAGAGTGATGATTTCTTAAAATTATAATTTATACTAATCTTTGTTTGCTATGACTTTGAGGTAAAGAAAAGAATTAGTATCCCCAATTTTGGAGATGAGTAGAAAGAAAGGTGAACGAAATTCTTTTCAAAAAAAGTCATTGGTACAAGTAGAAATTTCGAGACACTTAGAAGCAATTCTAATTTCTAAAGTACTTATCTGTACACCACTTTGCTAATATAAGCATTGACGACATGACGTTAAAAGAATTATAAGGTACACAAGACAACTTCAATATTACAACTGTCATTTGAATTTTGTACATGCTTTCATATCTGCACATGAACATTTAAATTTTGAAAGCAAAATGTTCGAAATTGGTGACCAATTATTAATGGACATGTCCAATTTCAGCATTGGGAAAAGAAACAAACGGCCACACTTAAATAAATAAACAAATAAATGCATCGATCAAACAACCATCATTCACATGAATGATTAACTGTTTTAAGAGCATGCTAATTTGCAATTGATTTTGCAGCACATTGTTGTGCACAGTCATTTCAGAAGTACACAAATTACTAATAATTACCACCACAAAGTCAATTAATTAAGAAAATTAACTTAACATATGAATGGAAATTTTAAATATAAAAGAATCTAGAGACTAGAATATTTTAGCAAAGGGTGTTTGGCGAAATAATAAAAGCACACTACAACCCTAATTAGTCTAACTAATTAAACTCGAAAATGGATTAATCCCAGAAAACTCACTAGTCAGGTTAAACAAACGTCGGAGTTTGAATCCTGCTTTGTGCATGCAATAATACGGCAAATCCTTAAATGGAGCTCAAATTCACGGAAGATTAGTCCCTAGACCCTGGGAAACCATCAAAAAAGACTAGTATTTGGAAATCTAATGTAGCATGGATGGTTTATCAACTGGTCTGAATGTTGTAGGAGAAGATTCCAATGGAAGAATCTGTGATGAACTTGAAGGGAACTGTGGTAGATTCCTCTGAAGCTGTTTCTGCTCTTTCTCTGTGTTGTTGTTAATGACACTAACCAAGTACTTGTCTTTGTCTTGTGTTGTAATAATTGTTGTTGAATTAGGGGAATCCTCTTTAACAAGTCCCACATGATTCTGATTCTGATTCTTCTGATGTGCCTTCCTTTGAGCTTCTTCCATCAATCTTCTATACAACTTCTCCTCCGCATCTCTTAAGAACTTGAACTTTGGAGGAGGTGATGATGAAGGCCTAATAAACCTGGTACTGAAATCTGGAGATGAAGATGATTCAAAGAGAGGGTTGTTGAATCCTAATCCTTCAAGGTTGTCCAAAGAGGTTCTCAATGGTGAAGAAACAAGTGAATTAAGAAAAGGAGTGTCAATTGCAACCATCAAATCACTCAAACTCCTTGTTCTTGAGCCTCTTCTGCTGCTCCTACCACCATCACCACACCTTGATTTGCCATCTTCAGATTCCAAATCTTCCTTCGTTTCCTCCTTGATTGTGAACAAGAATCTTGGTGGACCAGCCAGATTGTGAAGCCTCATCAACTCAAGCTCCACACTTTCTTCTACCCCATTAACACAATTGTTCTTCAAATCCAAGTCACCACCTTCAATATTACCCTTCTTGTTGTTCTTCTCTTCTTCTTCTTCTTCTTCTTCTTCTTCTTCTTCTTTTTCTTCAGATGCAACAACAGTGACAGAATTGTTGGTGTTGCAACACACACCATAAAGCACACCCTTTTCAAGCTCTTCTTCAATCTGAGAGGAGTTGTTGTTGTTGTTAATTCTTCTGTTGTTGTTGTTCTTCCAAAGCAACAAGTAGCAGAGTTCAGCAACCAGAGCCAACAAGAGGAAACCAAAGACAACGCTTAAAGCAACACCTAACCCAATAAAAGACATGATACTCTCCTTCTTCTTGTTCTGTCTTCTTTTTTTCTTGCTTTCTTTTCTTCACATCCTTTTAACAAAAGGCATATAAATCTCTTTCTATTTATGAAATTCACGGTTATGTAAAAGCCTCAACCACACTATAAAGTCTTACCTTCTAAGCTCAACATGACAGAAAAGGATGTAAGGCTAAACCCTCTAAGCAACTCTAATAATGGAATTTGAACAATGAGGTTGGAAACAAAAAAAGGAATGTGGTGTGGCTTATATGGTGCAAATAAAACACCTTTGTTAACGTTATTATTATAAATATCAAGAATGAATCAATATCGTACTGTCACTAATTAAAAATAAGATCTTTAGAATATGTTATGTAATTATGTAAAATTTAGATTAATTTCATATATTGTCAAAGATATTCAATTAGATAGGGAAATATCAGTAAAAATAAAATGATTAAAATAAAAATTATTCTATTTACCCACTAAAATTTAATCATCGAATTAATATATAAAATAAATATTGAAAATGACATATTCTTAACCAATAATATTATCAGGACACTCATCAAATTAACCATTATGTATAAATTTGTTTATTTTTTATATATATTTTATATTTTAATATATAGTATATATTATTGGTTGATTTTAATGTGTAAATAACATAACACAAATATTTGGCCATTGATTTAGGGACTAAATTTTAGTGGGTAAATAAATTTTTGTTATAAGAATTTTGTGCGTAAAGGGTGTGTAGTTGGAAAGCACCTGGGATGGGTGTCATATATTTATTAGTATAATTTTATTATCAAATAAGAAAAAAAAAACATAAACAATAATTTGAGTTGATGAGCACCAATCCAGAATGCAGATTTGGAAGCAAACAAAAATAAGAAAATAAAATAAGAAGCTTGATTTATGGGAAAGGTTAAAAGGAAAAATTTTATTTTATAGCAAGTTCAATTGATGGGGTCACCAGCCGCAGAGGAAGACACACGCAATCTGATGTGGTTAGAACATAAAAACAGCCGTCATCCACAAAGATTTAGCTGGTTCAACCTTCTAACTTTTAAAAGATATGGTTAATTATTATTATTTTCAGTGAATTAAATTTAATTAAAAGTTGTTTGTGATTTGTGATAACTGATAAGAGCTTTTTTGGCTTAATGGCGTCCCGTTTGAGCAATATCCAAATATATATATAAGATCTCCATTCTTGATTCTCCAATAAATTGAATTGATTCTAGACCTGAGAAATTGAAATTTTTGCAATCAATGTGGAATATATTATTATCTTAAATGTATTTTTTTAGTTGTGTATAACTTCACAATAATTCATATAAATTATAATTATTATTTTTCTCTTTATTAATTTATATTCTTCCAATATTTTATAGTATTATAATAAAAAAAATTAATTAACAATTTATTAAAATTATAAATAACACTTATTTCCTTAAAGATTTTAATTTAAAACAAAGGAGTAATTATTCTGAAGTCCAAGTTAAAATTACTAAAACACGATATCTTTGTTTTTTTTAATTGTATTTGTCAACCTAAACAGATTATTATGAATTTAAATTTTATTTAAAGGTCTTTAATCAATCAATAAATAAATAAAATAGAATTTAAACTTCCAAACTCTTGTTTTAATAAATGAATGTGGTAACCACTCAAGCAACCTGAAAATTTTTTTTGTAATGATATTTAAACACGATAAATTTAGATTAATCTCTTACATTTTATTAAGTATTTTTTTTGTTTTATTATGGTCAAATCTCGTTGCATATATGTCATTTTCTCTAAGACTATCCATTTAAATTACCCAAGTCGTTTACTACTTATCTCATAAAATATGGTTATTTGTAAGGTAGATGGTGTCCTATTTCTAGTGTATATAAAGAAGCCCAAAACCTTATCTTAAAGCCCAACCTTAGAGCCTCATGGGGGGCCCACATGGGAAACTGAGCTTGTGTGTCGAACAGCAATTGGCATTGGGCTTAAACATTAAATAACATTTCAAAGAGGTCTACTTCTGGAGTGGGAGATTTTTAAAATCAAGTGCAATCAAAGGAACATAGATGACCCGTTTGGTACGATAAATGGGCCCCTTATTGCGACGTTTAATTGCCTGTATTGCCCAATTGAATTTAATCACTTGCCTCACTTTGGGAAAACATTTTTAATTAGCATATTTCAATCAAACTACTAACTAAGATTAATAAAGTAAATAGAATTTTTGTGCCATTATTCTTTTCGCTCTTTCCAACCAAATATAATTAAGTCATGAGTAACAACTACTAACAAATAATGGGTTGGAAAGGTGAAAAATAGTGATGAGTGAGTTACAAAAGTTAAGAGCAATTAAAAGCTTAAACATAAAATTACGCATAGAGTTAATCTATAAAAGTTCCTATTTCCTTTTTTAGTCCACAACTAATTATTATAATCAAGTATCAAACTAATTTTAACAAATTTGGGTTGATTTAATAATTAGCTCTTCGAATCCTATTTTGTGTATGCAGTAATTCAGTGAAAAAAAATTAACCGTTAAATGGAGTTTAGATTCGCGAAGGATTAATTAAACTATCAAACCAATTTTAATTTGACGAATTAATTCATTAAAAAAATAAAGTAAAAATATTGAAATCATTGATTGAGTATTTAAACCAATTTATTTGTCTGCTATGCTTTAGAAAGCAAAATTGAAGAGGTTGTAGGGTAGAAAAGTTGAAGGTGTTCTAAACACCCCGCCAAAAAGGAGTATTATTACAGCAATACTAAGGAGCAAGTAGATAAGTTCGATGAGTTACTTTTTACTTTTTTAAGAGAAGCTTCACTAACCTTTTTTTTTTAAATATTTGAAAATAACAGGGCTTGTTTACCAAATCATCAATTAATTTATCACAAAAACAAAAGGAGCTGTAGGTGGAATTGAAGTATTTGAAATCAAAATGGTGAGTTAGAATCAGGGTTTGAAGATGTTCAAAGTGTTTCTGGTGGTTGGAGATTTTGTCTGTTTCCCTAACTTGGTTCCCTAACTTGGTTGTAAGAACAAACTCTCATATACAAAATCTAAGTGTTCATTTAGTTTTATTTTGTTTAGTGAATCTTTAGTCTACGTTCTGAGAATCAATGAGTTTTATTTTGGTTTTTTTAAAGTTGTTTATATGTTTATAATTTATGTATTTTAATAATTTTATTGTATTTCAAAGTACTTTCATATCTTCTTTAAGTTGCGATTAAAAAATTCAAATATATTAAAAAGTAAATAATATAACACACTGATAATTCAATATTGGCTATTTCTATTGGTTAGCATAAATAAATATGCTGGTCACAAGTTTTTCTATATTATATTAGGCAGGGATCCTTTTGTTCATATTTTTTTCTAGAGAAATTTTGGATTGATAACTAAAATTTCAAGATTAAAAGCTAGATTGAAGCAACTTTAACCAGATTCTACATATATATAGCTTCATTGCTTGTGTGGTCACTATCATTGGGCTAAATTCATAAACTAATTAATAGTTTGAAAAAGATTGAATCTTACTTTATAAAGATACTTATGATGAAGATCTTTCACTATAAAAAAAAATTAAATTTAATTAGACATCAAATTATTAGACTATTCTCTACTAACTTTATTGGAAGACAAATTTATAATATATACTACTAATAATTTCATGACTTCAATATATGATAGTAATATAGTTTTAAAAAATATTGCAACATTAAATCGCAGGCCAACCTTTAAATCATGAATGTAATAGAATAATACTCTGTACTAGGAATTAACAACATCGATGCATGGTGCATGGAATTCCTCATATAAAATTCCTCGCCCTTCTTTTCTAACAAGCTAAGGTGATAACTAGCTCACAAAATGTTATGATCAATCTCGTCAGTTTTCAATACTTGCAGATTAATGATGACCACGAATTTTATGAATTGATGCCATACATAACCCTGATCAAATTTAAATAATAATAACTGAATAACTTACACTTATACCATAATATATTAATAATTAATAATAATAATAGTAAAAGACAACAAAATAATAAAAGAGTGGATTCACATTATTATTATACATGACATGCATATATAGAGTATAAAGAATCCCATTTGCTTAATTGAAAACTCTGGAAAACAAAGCTTCATTGCATTTTCATGTTAGTTTGTTTCACGAATAAGATTTTAACCACTCTCAAATGAGCCTTAGTCCTTGTCCATCTCCTTGTCCAGAAGTGACGAAGAAATCAAAGAAAGGTTGTTGTTGTCCATGTCCATCATCATGATGGGGAGAATCAGAAAACGTAGTATCAGTGGAAAGTGGTGATGATGATGTTGAAGAAGGCACGAAAGAGCACTTCATGGTCATCGCATTCTTCTTGTTGTTGTTTTGTTGTGCTTCTTTCTTCTCTTCCAAGATGCCAGTTGGATGCAAAGGAAAAAGATTCAAAGTTTTATTATCTACTTGCTTATTAAAGCCAAGTCCATAGTAATCTAATATTCTTTCTTCTTCTCCTTCCATGTCACTGCACATTGTTACAACTTTCTCACTGCCGGGCATTATTCTCCTCATCATACCTACTGGAACAACAACTTGTGCTTGTTCATGAGCATATTCCGGTGAACATGGACGGCACATAACTGAAAAAAAATGCTATTTAATTTAATTTGTCTATATATGAAATAATAATAATGAATTAACAAGAAGGATGAGTGAGTGACCGTTGTTTGGGGTAAAAGGTGGTTGATGATGATGGAGAAAGCAGCGATTGAAGTAAGCGAGAGTGTGTTGTTTTTGCTTCTGCCTCTGTCTGGCCTTATGATTCTGAAACCAGTAGAAAACATTCTTGCCTTCGATGTGACCAAAGGCTCTCAACCTTGCAGTTATCTGCTGAATCTCCTCAGCACTCGGTGTTCTTATTCCCTGCCTATAAAGATTCTCCAACATGCTTATCTGCTCCTTTGTAGGATTCCATCTTGAACTCCCTGAATCCTCCATAATAATCTCTGATCTGTTATGATATTGCTCTCTTTTTATACTAGTATGTAGATGTAGGATGCATGATGCATGGTTGAAAAAGGGAGAGAAAAGAGAGGATTAACATGCGTATTGTTTTGGGTGCACAACATCTCTGAAAACATGGCTAATATTATGAATTACCATATCACTAACATCTCATCTGTAGTATTTTCCCCATTACACATAATTACTGTTGTTATTTCCCATAAGGCCCCCCTCCTCATGTTTGTTTGCTGCAATATGATCTCGGGAATGAAAGTGAAAAAGGGCACAAGAGTCATTCAGAAAAGACAGGCGGTTGGGTTGAAGGTTATATAGTAGTAGGTAGGTAGTGAGGGCTATGCTTTGGGAATTGAAGTTACAACACAGCTATATACATATAGGTACCTACCCTCTCCATCTTGGCCCCTCTCCCAACATATATCAAAACTTACTCTTCCTAATAACCACCAATACAACACGTCCAATTACACGAGAGATAGATAATTTTATATATATATAAATGTGGCGTTAACAAGTATACTATAATGTTAATAATTAATTAATTTATGTAACATGAATGCTTTATATGTCTTTCTAATTTGTACTCTTTGGTACTCCTTATCACACTTCAATTATAATTACCAAAATCACTTTTTGATATTTTTAAAATAAAAGTTTAAGTGTTATAAAACCAACATGAGTTTTATTATTGTAAGAATTAGAAAATGTTGAAATAACACAAGGGATATTTCTCTGTGGTGAATAGTAGAATGTTTGGGAAGTGTTTAGATTAGACAATCACGTTACATTGTAATAAGGTAGTTGAGTTTGAGACTGTGTGTTGTTGGTGGGTTCATTATTTGTTACAGGGAGCTAATGAGGACCACCCTCAGGAGTCAGACCTCAACTCCATCACATTCAAATTGTAACATGGGAAACCAGTTGTGGTACTGATTTATTATTCCTCATTGTCTTCAATTGACATGACCCTATGAAAAAAGAAATGTCCTGCATGCTTTTTGTATACCATATTACTTTTACAATAAAGATTGGAATAGTTCTCTGCGTGATCATTTTTTGTCATCTTCCATGCATGCATTGTATACTCCTTCAACACACAAAACAGAGCACATTTATATATAAAGCTTTGATCAAGTTGCTTTGCTATTATCAAATTGATCTCTTGCTTTCAATTTTTCAGTTAAATGAAAATTGAATAGATTATTAAAGTATATCTTATTTAATTCTTGCAGGAAAAAAGTTACTGTACATTTTAGAAAAAGAAAAATATTTCATAAAATATGAGAATGTCATTTTTTTCTTGTTGTTTCTATTTAGTAATAATTAAGAAGTTTATTGGCATGCCACACTTGGTAACTAATTAAACTTTTGATCAATGCAATCAACTAACCAAAGAATTAACTATATTGTAAGTTCAAAATTAAGAAATCAATTTGATTATTATATTAAAACTAGGTAAATGTATATTATAAGCTTCACATTTATTTATGAATAATGTGATATCTTTAAAGTATATAAATGAGACATTTTTTATTCTATGAGCTTAGCTTTTGAGTTGAATTAAGACACTAATCTTATTTCTAAGATCTATGAAAATATATAGACGCAATTATATATCATAATTAGTTATTAAAAAATCAGTATCATATATATATATATATATAGGTAATTTTATTTGAACAAGTGGTTTTGACTAACCAAGTTCAATCAAGTGATTTATTTCTATGCTAAATAAAATATTATTTTGGTATCAAATAGTATAAAAAATTACATATAAATAAAGTTCTATTTGACATCAAAATAATCTTTTATTTAGCATAAAAATAAATGACTTAGTTGACAAAAATCACTTGCTCACATAGAATTATTATTATTATTATTATTATTATTATTATTATTATTAGCGTATATTTTACTAATTTAGTAACTAATTTGTTATGCATATCTAACATGTTACATTGCTTAATTAGTTGCTATATAATGGATTTATTATTTTTCATTTCAATTATAACATAGAGAGACGTCTAAAGTGATTAGTGATTACTGTTTGTCGAATTGCTTTTTTGCCTTTGGCAACAATAATATTCACTTCCCAAAGAAATATTACTGTATGAACTTCAAATTAGTTTTTTTTTTTTTTTAATTATTTCTGGACATAATTTGAAATTAGTATATATGTTCATTGCAACTTGCAAGATAGTAACTAGTCCAGTGAAGTCCAGACAGCATGAAAAGCTTCACCAAGTCTACTGAGAGACGAAACATCCTGCGGATAATCTCCTTGAATTCTTAAATATATCAACCTATAATCTTTATCAGGGTAATCAAGTTCTTGAAGGCAAAAAAAAAAAAAAAAGTAAATTTGGAACAAGGAAATAAAAGGTAAAGTATTTATATTTCACTAAACTTTGACATGCCTTCTCCAAAGTTAGTTATTTATATTTCCCTGAAAGACTACGAAAATAACATATTATGAATAATAGGGAGTCCATATATATTAGGGAAAATAAGTTATATAAATTTTGGATGATAATTTATTATTGAATATATATTTTATGAATGATAACTCATATAAACTTTGGATAATAACTTAATTATTGACTCTCTATTGATTCCCTAATGTCGATTTAGTAGCATTCTTCTTTCCTGTAACTACTCGTCTTATTAAAAATGGCACAACGTATTCTAAAGATTAAAAAAAAAAGGGAAAGAAAGAAAAGGAAGGTGGTATAGGTAGGAAAAGGTTACTGGTCCCTAAGGGCTAAGATTTGATTTTATATAGTTGTTGGAATGTTCTTTTTGTAAGTTAAGTAGGTAGGCTGAAAAGCTGAAAGCCCCTTCCTTAAAAGAAGGAAAACAAGAAAAGATGAACCATGCCTACTCAGATCAGAGAAGATCAAACATATGATATGATACATACAACACATCACCAATATCCATCCAACACACAAAAATTAAGATGATAGGGAGGAACAGCAAATTAAATAGTGAGGAGAAGTTAAAGTAAATAAATAAGGTTAGAAATGTGTTTAGTAAAAGGTTAGTGAGTGGTGAATGAAGAAGAGTATATGTGTGAGTGAGTCAGAAAAGAAGGTGTAGCAATTAAGAATGGGAATGGGGGTAGGTGGCGCATGGTGCATGGTGCATGCAGAAAACAACAAGACCAAGTTGTTGGTACTGTTTTGGCATACGCGCCATGAATGCAGAAGAGACGGTCAACGAAAGTATAGGGAGTGGTTGACCCCTCATCTCAATGCGGAATAACGGGCTTTTTGCGCTGCGGTTTTGTTTTTTATTTGTAGGCCTTGGGAAGGAAAGAAGAAGCAGAGTGAGGGGCAGAGGGCGGAGTGAGTGAGTGAAAAAGATGGACCAATCCCTTCGCCGTTTTCTTCTGCTACTGCGTGCTTTCTTTTGCATACGGAATTCGATGATGCACAGATTCATTGGAAAAAAACCATGCATCTTCCTACCCTACACGCCAAAACCCATTCAAAACCACCTCCTCCTCCATACATTTTGCTTTCCTCTAATCTTTTCACAATTTTCATCATCTTATAACTTGTTGACTACTACTCTCTACTCACAATTAAATACTAACTTTAATATTATGGATTGCTCTTTTGCTTTTAAACTGTTATTATCTCTTACTACGAATCAAGAAAAATTATTCAGGACGGAAAATCTTAGATTCTTAGCCATGATAAATGACTAGTGCAGCTCGTTCAATTCCCCCAACCAAATACCATTAGGAGCCTACAGAAATTTTTTTATTTTTTATTTTTTTTGGTTGGTCACAATATTCCCCAACCCTGTTACCCGACAGGGTCGGAGCTCCATTTATTGGTGTGATACAGAGATAAAATTAAAGAACAACCAACATGGGCTGTTAAAGAAACTGGAAATAACTTGCTGTTTAGGGCCTTGCAACAGAAGCCCACAAGTACAGAACAGCAACCTGGATTACAGTGGGCCAAGAATATCGACTCCAGCACTAGCTTTCTTCTTTCTACAATGTAAGACACGCAAATCTTTTCGCACTAATGGGATAGAAGTATAGCCTAATTTAAGCAATTAAGCCTAGATTGTAAACCAAGGGAAAAAAGAACTAAACCTAGATACTTGGTGTATGACCAGAAACCAAAAGGCTAAATCTTCAGGTCCAAATTAAAAAAAAAAAACGCAATCTTGGTCGACCAAAAACTACTGCATTCTGCTAGCATCTGCAACACACAAGCCGTGACAAACTTGGAAAAGATGCATGTTTTCATCACAGTTGTCATCGTATTAAGACCCAAATATACACGTTACACTCATATCTGATTTACTTGTTCACATAATCACATACAACAGTCACCAAAACCAAAATACCAAAATAGTTGTTCATAGATAGCAGTTGCCAAATTTGGAGAAAATTGCGAATCCAACCGAAAATCACAAACACTATCCGGATAATCCGTAAAACCAAACTATTGATTCATCAATTCAAGGTGAAAAGTACATCACTACGAGACTTTAGGAAATTTAAACACACAAACATAAATGTTAATAACCCCAAAAAGGTCTTGACAACATCCAGAATCACTCATGGCAATGCTCTTTTTTTTTTTGCTTAGTCAACTTCCTCAATTTTGGGACCAGCACCGCTTCCGCTGCCCGCAGCAGGACCATCGTCATCCATGGGACCACCAGCTTCACCTCCTGTACCTTGGTACATTCTAGCAATGATGGGGTTGCAAAGGCCTTCCAACTCCTTCATCTTGTCCTCAAACTCATCAGCCTCAGCAAGTTGGTTCCCTTCAAGCCATTGGATAGCTTCCTCAATTGCATCTTCTATTTTCTTCTTGTCATCGGCAGAAAGCTTGGAAGCAATCTTATCATCCTTGATAGTGTTCCTCATGTTGTAGGCATAATTCTCGAGTGCATTCTTGGCCTCCACTT
>JASCZI010060555.1:77668-93634 GCA_036250425.1 Stylosanthes scabra
AATTATTTTTTTTTTCAAAAAAAATCATTTTCTGCTCCCTAATCTCAAAGATTTCTTTTTCAAACCTAATAAAATTCTCGTCAATGTCAGCCATCTATCCCATAAAAAGAGTTATTAGTGGTGACTGCGTGGTGGCTGGGGGGGCATGGGTGGGTAGTTGCATTACTAGCTATATCTGCAATCTTTTTAGTCCAGATCGTATCACATGCATTTTAATTTCTTAATTATATACATTATTACAAAAGAAAATCAAGTTAATAGTTATCATTAGTTATAAACAATTGAAAATTTATAGTTCATGGTTTTAACAAGCTAGACCGACTCTAAACTAATAAGATTAAGAATTAATTTACGTGAACCACGGTACACTTTTATAGAAAAATAAAATTTATGTACTAATATTTATATTTTTTCATGTTGTAAATGATATGTACGAAAATGTATACTAATACATGTAATATTATCGTAAAATTAATATGAGAGCATGGTTATTATGGTCTTATGGATATGGTCCTCAATATAATTATATTCAGTCATCAGCACGAAAAGCTTCTTAGTGTAATAAGATAATTAAGCAAAGACACACCTTACATTTTTAGGCTTTTGTGGTACTATGAAATTGCAACCCAAAACAAGAAAAAGATTGTTCACTACACATGGCAATGTAGAAGAACTGTATTTGATAATAAGAGCACTAACGTTTTGCATTGCCCTCACTCTCTCCTTAGCTTGACCCTTCAGTCTTCTCAAGGGAAACATTTCAGTACAAATGTTGAACGGAAAAATTAAGTGGATATCTAGAGAAATCCCACTTTTGATCCCATTATGAATAATTCTTAGGGATGGCAATCCTGACCGATCCGATCCGAATCGAACCGACCCGCTCCTAATGGGGCGGTTTTTTCAACGTATTGACCGGGTTCGAGGCGGGTTTGGGTAAACCCGTTATGTCTTCCTGCGGGTATGAGGGTGGGTACGGGTATTGGTCGCCCCGTCCCAAACCCCGCCCCGCCCCGCCCCGTTTCTATATATGTATGTAGTTTTATAATTCTAGCCTTGGTTAATTAGAGGTGTTATGTTATATGGATGGATAAATTTGTAATTTTATTTTAGAATCCTAATAACCCTAATTTTGTACTACTAAATATCTATAAAATTGTCTAGAATTGAACCTAATTTAGTAATTTGCATATACCCGTGGGTTTGGGTATGGGGCGGTATGTACCCATGGGTTTGGGTATGGGGTTAAAAATTAGATACCCGTGGGTTTAGATTTGGATATGAGACAAGAGATAGGTATTTAGAACGGGTTTGGATACTTAAATATCCGTCCCGACCTGACCCATTGCCATCCCTAATAATTCTTTGCCTTTTATTGCATTATTTCTTTTAAGTTAATGAAAAGGAGAGAGAGGTGTTATTATCGCATCTTCTTTTAAGGTTTAAGTCTATTATATTATAGTAATTCTTAATTATCAAGGTGTCTATCAAAAAATATATTGTTTGGTCAAACTTGATTTAGAAATATAATCATTTCTATTATTTCCTCCTATATAGCTTAATTTTGCAAAGAAGTGATTTCATAATATATGATATAAATTTATGCAAACAAAAAAAAAAGGTATTACATAAAATAATGTATTAGAGAAATAATAATTCATATTATCTCCTTTTATCGACTTAAATTTTTAAGAGAAGTAATTTGATAACAACTCGTTAATTTTATTAATCACTATATTTTTTCACTTTTACGTTCTTGCTCACTTTTATTTTTTTTCCCTTAATTAATCATACAGTTTTATTGTTATTATTACATTCGTTTAATTAAGACAATGTGTGCTAATAAAAATAACAATTGAGAACTTTTGGTGTCTAAAGAGCAAAATATGTTTTTAGTTAAAATGACATACTTAATTACTGTTAAGGTCTTAATGCTATAAATAAGTATACTCAAAAAATTAAAATAAGTAAAACGTTGAATATCACGAAATAAACACTGTTATATGCACAAATTGGTGCCCATGAAGCATCTAGATATATAATAAATCTTGAATTTATGGGCAAAATAAAGAAAAAAAGAGATCTAATACCTAACAAATCAAAATGGGGTTTGATCTAAACGCCACCAATATGGCGCACAAGAACCCACTTTGAGGTTTGTGTGAAACATTATATATTCTTGTGATTTGACTTAATTAGGTAAAGCTTGAAGCCCCATCAACTATCAACTACTAGTTGTAACATATATTAAAGCGTGGACTCAATAAAAGAATTTAATTAAAGTGTACTTGCTTTTAGTTTTAATAACAATTCACAATTTGTTATAGACTATATTATCTTACTTAACTAAAGTTAAATTAGATCATATTTCTAAAAACATTAATTCAATAAAATAATTCTATTTATACACCAAAATCAGCCACTCGTATATAATACATATCAAAATACAAAATACACACTAAAAATAAGTTAAATTATATATGTATTTTATATTTTTATGTGTATTATAAAACACTCTCTGTCTTGGAAATTAAAAGCAAGGGTGCTCCGTTCAAAAAAAAAAAAAAAAAAGCAAGGGTGCTTATCAAGCTCTATCTGGAAAATTTTTCATTAGCGAGATTAACCTCACCTAATCCAATAGTAGTAAAAGTAATGTTTGATGTAATGAATTAGAATAAAAAAGTGTTTGTGGTAATGAAAAAAAGAAGTGTCACAATTTAGAAGCAATAATATGTGAAGAAGTTTCCAAATAAGTCATTCATATAGTGTGTTGTCGTGGCATTCTCCAACCTTTCAAATCGTTCAGAATTATTCATATCATATCAGAAACAAGAATGTAATTGATTGTTGGTGTAATCCATTAACCCCAATCCCCATCCAGGTGTGGTGTGGTCCCACACATGCACAGGGAGCTCCATTGCCACCATGCATCTCAAAAATTTAAAGAAAATTATTATCTAATTAACTTGTGTATTTACATGCAAAGACAGCATACCTACATTGCAAACAACAGATCCTCATTTGAATTTACAGAAAACTTAGAAATAATCTGTTAAAACATGAAGAAATGAGAATATAGTGATAATTTTGAATAACAAATTTAGAGTTAAAGAGCATAAAATCGTAATATGATTCACATATTATACGTGTATGTACATAGGAAATGGTCAAATCTGTTAAAACTATATATATATGTTTCTTTTTCTTCAATTTTCTTTTTGTTATTGTCTTTTAGAGAGGAAAAAAAAAACGCAAATAACTACAGTGTATTTGTGCAGAATGACTAATAAAATTTATTATTTTTTTAATACTCAAAACACTAAACACTAAAATTAAATTCTTAAATCTTAATAATAATATAAAAAGAGAAAAACTCAGACATAAGCAACTTTTATTTATATCAACTAACACTTTTAACAAACACTATATTTATACTACATTCAGCTAGTACACTTAAGCTTTTTTAACTCTCTGCGGGAGAAAAATAATAAATTTTATTAAGAAAAAATTATTAAAATTATTACTTACGAAATATTTAGAGGTTGACAAAATTATTTATAAATAAAAGAAAAAAATTTCTATACATGAAAAGTTTCATATATTAAAATTATTAAAATATTAATAATTAACATGATAATTTGCGTAATTTTAATATATCATTTGAATAATTTTGACGGACAAAATTTATTTTTTTATGATTAGAAAATTTATTTTCTTTATTCGTGTGTAATTTTATGAGCTCGAGTTTTATACAGACGCATTATAAAAATAAAATATTGACTTAAAGTATGCTGATATTAATATAAAATATTAATTTTTAATATTTTTCTTATGTATAAATTTAATATATGTTATATTTAACTAAATTTTTAATATTTGTCCATACTCAGTTGATTGTTGAAATGGTGTGCTCGTGGTTCGTCTCCACATTATATAAAGCCAAGCATGGCTCAAAAACCATGCATTCCAATCCAAAACCAACAACAAAAGGTGGCAAAAAATCACTTATCTTAATCAATTGATATCATCATCATCATGGCAGCAGCCACTAATGGAGTAGGCAAATCCATGTGGCAAGCATGCCTAGCCTCAGCCTATCGTACAGCCCTAGCCACCACCATAGTGGGCTGTGTCACCCTCTTTGGCCCCCCCGCCGTCAAAAACCTTATAGAGCGCCCGGCATTCTCTTATGTCACCGTCGTAATCATCATCAGCAACGATGCCACCTTGGGCGACTCCTTCAGAGGCTTCTGGTATGTTCTTCTTGGAACAATTCAGAGCATAGGCCCTGCTATCATCAGCTTGTGGATCATTGGCCCCAGTCGCTTCACCGCGGAGACGATAGCGCTTGCAGTGGCGCTGGCCGCCTTCGTGGTGGCGCTACCGGGGGAGATTACACATTTCATGGCTAAGAGGTTAGCACTTGGTCAGATAGTTCTTGTGTATGTCACGGCTTACATCAATGGTGCTCACACTCAGCCTCTCATGCACCCTCTTGGCGTGGCGGCTAGCACCGCTCTTGGCGGGGTGGCATGCATTCCGGCGCTGTTGCTTCCCTGTCCGCGTCTTGCTTGCCGCAAGGTAATATTATTAGAATAATGTTATTCAATAATTTTATCACAAGTGGATTTGTGAACCAAGTCCAACTAAGTTATTTATTTTTATGTTAAATAGAAGATTATTTCGATATCAAATAGAACTTTATTTATGTGTAATTTTTTATACTATTTGACACCGAAATAATAATCTATTTAGCATAGAAATAAATCACTTGATTAAATTTTGTTAGCTAAAATCACTTGTTGAAATAGCATTACCCAATATTATTTACACGTAATAATATAAAATTATCATATTTTATCTAAAATCAATGAATACTCAATAAAAAAATATTTAGACTATTTTAATGATTTTTATTATCTTCTAAATATTCTTTATTATTATTAGAGGAAGGCTAGTATGCTATTGTCCAAAAGTTTTCTCTTTTATAATTAATAATTTTATTTAAAAAAACCTAATTGCGATGCTATTATTATTATTGGTCTAATATGATTCTATTTAAAAATTTATCAAAAATACTTAGGTTGTAAATAAAGTTAGTCACAAAATTTGTTATTATATATTTATGTTTAACTCATTTTGCATACGTATAAGATAGGATAATTTGTGGTACATAGCAGTATTGATACGTTTTGATTGCAAAGGAGTTATATATTCTCTTGTACTGGTTTAGGTGAAAAAGAAATTCAAGCTACTAACTCAGAATACGATTAAGAGGGTGAAGCTTTTGACTAAGGCAATCTGTGAAGAAGACAAGGCCTCTGTATTCACCTCAATTTCTCAAGCCAAGTCTTTGTCAACAACACGTACCGAGCTTCTCCATTTAATCACACACTACCAAGTATGCGCCACTAATTAACTTAATCCAACAAAAATTAACATTATTATTTTTATTATTACTATTATTATTATGACATCATAACCATAAACACTCCCATGCATGTACCTAGTACCCAATTAATATATATTTATTTATTAAAAATGGAGAACATATATAAAATTAGGTGTGGACGCTATTTAGAGGGACATACAGATTTGGTATATCATCGTTGGCCACTACGTAATGTTTTGTATTATTAGAAACATATGTGTTAATTAGCTACTTAAAAATTATTAGTTAATTAATTACTTAGCTTTCATAATCATCATTATTGTTTTAATTAACACACTTTTTTCTTTTCTATTTGAACAGAATGGCATGAGGTGGGAGAGACCTCAAATAAAAAATTTCAGATCCAATTGCTTATTTGCTGTGGAGAAACTTAAAGAAGTGGATACCACACTAAGAGGAATGGAAATGGCTCTAATGAGCATCAATTCATTTCCAATAAGAATGATCAATGAAGAAATGAAACATGGTCTTAATAGCCTCATGCAACAAGTTATTCTAACCATAAAAGAAACCAAACACAATTTGCATGGTGCTTCACTAACTGTCCCTGAACTAACTGAAAAAAACATAACCAATTTTCTCCATTCCCTTCAAACCATTCCAACAACCCTCCAAGATTTACCCTTTTATTTCTACTTGTTTTGCACTAAACTCCTCTACATGAAATCTTTAGCTGAACCTACTCCACTACCTTGTAATAGTATTCAAGACAAACCTACTCAAAGAGATGGAAATCCAAATTCAAATTCAAATTCTCCTCCTGAGGGTAGTAACAAAGAAAATTGGGCTAATTCTTTGGTGACAACATTAACAAGCCCAAAACTTATGGCGTCTTACAAGTGTTCTCTATCATTGGGCCTTTCTATTTACTTGGGCTTATTATACAGCAAAAATGATGGATATTGGGCTGGACTACCTGTTGCTGTAACCTTTTCACCTGTCAGGGAAGCCACATTTAGGGTAACAAATCTCAAAGCCCAAGGAACAGTTTTGGGCTCAGTGTATGGAGTTTTGATTAGCTTTGTTTTTAGGAGGTTCTTGGTACTTAGATTCTTGTCCCTTCTTCCATGGTTTGTTTTCACAAGTTTCCTCCAAAGAAGTCAAATGTATGGGCCAGCTGGTGGAACATCTGCAATTATTGGGGCTATTTTGATATTGGGTAGGGAAAACTTTGGCCCACCAAAAGAGTTTGCTATCACAAGAATTGTTGAAACCTTTATTGGGCTTTTTTGTTCAATTTTTGTGGATATTCTTTTCAGGCCCAAAAGGGCCTCAACATGTGCAAAAGTTGAGTTGTCCAATACTTTTGCCACACTAAATGAGTCCATTGGGTCCTTGTCCATGCTTCATGATTCATCAAAAACCAAGTTAGAACAAAGCCGAAGGAAGCTCAAGGGTCATGTTAATAGGCTAAGGAAATTTGTTGCTGAAGCAGAAGCTGAACCAAATTTTTGGTTCTTGCCATTTCATGGTGCTTGCTATAACAAGCTCTTAGGATCTTTGTCAAGATTGGATGATGTGTTGCAACTTGGTGCTCATGCATTGAAGTTCCTCCAACAAGAGGTACAAAGATGTGAGGCATGTTGGAAAGTGCATGTGAGTTTGATAGAAGGTGACATTGGACATTTGAAAGAACTCATTTGCAATTCAATGAAGAGTTTTGAGGAGATTTCTAAATTGAAATCTCTTGGGGTTCTTGAGAAGAAGAACATCACTAGTGATGTTGAAATGGGAAAGTCAACACCAAAGTCAAGTATATGCATGGTTTCTGGCTTGGGAGATGATGACATTGAGAAAACTTTGGGATCTTATCTGCAAGATTCAAGAAGTGCTGTTGACCATTTATATGATGATGATGATGAGCAAGAGTTGAAGAGCCAAGTTGTGTTGAGTTTGAATGCTTTGGGGTTTTGTTTGAGTGCAATGATGAAAGAGACAATGGAAATTGAAGAAGCATTCAAGGAATTAGTTCAATGGGAAAATCCATATTGTGAGATTAATTTGTATGAGATATCTTGCAAGCTTCATTCCTTGCACAAATGAAATACTTAATTGTTAATTTCCTGAATGCAAAATTTTAAACCAAATTGAATAGTATGTGTGTGTGTCTTTTTTTTAAACTGTAGCAGGTTTAATTTGTAGGTGACACATTTCAAAATCTAAATAAAGGAGGAAGTGTGGTATAATATTTTGATATATTAAAATTAAAATAAAAAGCTAAAACAAATCAACTTCTTAAGTCCTTTCTGGTATAAGATTTTTATTTAAAAAAATAGTTAATAAACACTATAACTTTTTAATAATTAATGAAAAATTACTATCAGAAAATATGTGACTAAACGATACTGAATAATTTATTAAATTAAAATTAGTTATTTATATTTAAAGCAATTAAAACTACTTTTATATAAATTAATTTAAACTAAATTTTAAAATTAAAATTGATTTAATTTTGTAAATAGGTTTAAACAAATACACTGTATTATAAAGCAGTTTAAAATTAATTTATTTTGTGAGAAAATAACTGATATAATTCCCAAAAAATCTAAAATTAAAATGGTAAAATTAAAAAAATAAGAGTGACGTGGCAGATACGGCATTGGAGCAAAATGTGAATGTTAATTGTTAGAGCAGTGACAGCTCATCCTTGTTCAGTAGTCAGCGTGTTGTTTGTGTTTATCAACAAAACATGCACAAAATCAAGCTCACCTCAGCTCATAACTTGTTCCTAATTTCACTGATTTTCACAACCCAGATTTCACACCTCTCTAAAACCTCTGACATTCATTCACACCCTCAAAACGCGATCCAACAGCAAAAAAGATTCAATTTTGGTACTTGGGTCTGTTCTCTCTAGTTACCTCTTACACTGTTCAGTAAAAAAGATTCAATTTTGGTTTTTGGGTACCTTATTTTTTTGTTAATTTCTTTTTGCTAGAGTTTGGTATGATGCCAGCCTTTTTGGTTGTTGCCTAGGAGCTTTCATGATTGTTTGTTATTCTTCAACTTAACTTTCCTTGAGTTTGAAGGCTCCAAAAATTACTTCTTTTTTTAAAGTAATTTAATAAGAATTTTGTAGTTTAGTGTTTGGTAGTAGGAGAAACCTCAATTTCTGGATCTGCTCTTCTTACTATAAAACGATGTTCTGATCATAGATCTTTTGTGCCAGGCCTTTGATTTGGGGTTGTGGATTGGTCTCTCTCTCTTTGCTTAAGTTCACAATCAGGTCCATTCTCTTCTTTCTCTCTCTCTCTCTCTCTCAATTTCAGTGCTTGATACTTAAGTGTCTGTCACTATCTCCTGCTCCATTTGCTTGCTTTCAATTTGATTTGGTTTATGAGTTTTTAATGTTTTCAACTAATTAATGTGTGCAAGGGCTCATAATGTGTAATATGTGTTGACCGTTTGGAAATTGGTTCAGGATTTGAACTTGAGAGATTTTGACAATGGCAGCCAATGGTTCTAATGGATCAGGAAAGCAACCACCTCAGCCATCTCCCTTGCGCTTCTCCAAGTTCTTTCAGGTCATCCCTCACATGGCATTCTGTTATTCTGATTTCTACTGTTTTTGTTGCTTTGGATCCAGTTATGTGACTGAATTGTTAATGTACTATTGGTGTCTCTTTGCATGACCTGTTAATAAATCTTTTCTGGTTGGATCTGGTAAATGTTAATCCTTGGGTTTCAAAGTAACTGTGGATTTGGACAATGTTGTAGTACCTGTGTGGGTCTGTTATACAACTTTCCCATGTCACTATCACATTTATGATTTATCTATACCACAACATGGTTCAAATCACGTGGCAGATGTGTATGCAGAATCATATCACATCTCATGATTGAGAATTGAGAAGCTCATTTATATCCTGGATAATGTTCCTTTCTTTTTATTCATGGCCATATTTTTCCTCCCTCTTTACACAAATTATTGGTTCACTTACTTACTCTCTCTCATTCTTGAAAACAGTCCAATATGAGAATTTTGGTTACTGGAGGAGCTGGATTCATTGGCTCTCACTTAGTTGACAGATTGATGGAAAATGAGAAAAATGAGGTAAGTGCAGTTGAGATCTTTCTATTTTTCTATGCATAGATCTGAAGTGTATTTGTGATTCAACAAGTGCTATATACAACTTTGGTACAACATCTCACCGTATGTTTGTCTAATCAGGTCATCGTCGTTGATAACTTCTTCACCGGATCTAAAGACAACCTTAGAAAGTGGATTGGTCATCCTAGATTCGAGTTAATTCGTCATGGTATAGTCTTAGAATTTTTCTTCTGTTGAATGAAGCTTGGAAGTTAAATAAGATATGAAACTCACTTTTCTTTATTTCCGTGTGCTTACTTCTCTTTTACCATGTGTAGATGTCACAGAGCAATTACTGGTGGAGGTCGATCAAATTTACCACCTTGCTTGCCCTGCTTCTCCGATTTTCTACAAATACAATCCTGTAAAGGTGGGGATTTTAGAGTCTGTTCTTATTCTTTACAAAAATCTTTCCATGTGTGTATGTATGGTCCTCCCAACTGTCTAAATGGTAAAGTGTTTGCTTGAATCCACATCCCAGTTCTACTTAAATATATGTGTTAAGATATATTTGAGGATTTCATGTAAGATTGTTTTATGTTGTTTCATTCTATGTAATGACAAGTAGTTCAGGTTGTGTTTTTGACCTTGTCTGTCAATGGTAAATTCTTTTATCTGTTAAGTAAGTTTTGGTTAAACTATCTAATAGTTGATTGAATACCTTTGCAGACTATAAAGACAAATGTGATTGGAACACTGAACATGCTTGGGCTTGCTAAGCGAGTGGGAGCAAGGTTGGGGATCTATGTTTATTATTTATTTTATAGTCTAAACTGTTTGTGGAAATTTCCTTTACTAATTTCTAATTTTGTTTGACAGGATTTTACTTACATCTACTTCAGAGGTATATGGTGATCCCCTTGTGCATCCACAACCAGAAACCTATTGGGGAAATGTTAACCCTATTGGTATGTACTTATCTCAATCAAAACTTATTATCTATGCCAATCTTAAACAGGGCAACCCAATGTTTAATTTCAGTATGTCAAGTGGTTTGTCATTTTGAACATGTATTTATCAATGGACATAAAGAGCTGAAAGATGTGACAACATATGCTGTTTGAATTGTACATTGATAATGATAAGATTGATGATATTCATATATATTTCAAAGCTTGTTATATTATGAGGTCATATTCTAAACATAAAAGATGTGCATGCAGGAGTTCGAAGTTGTTATGATGAGGGAAAGCGAGTTGCGGAAACTTTGATGTTTGATTATCACAGGCAACATGGAATCGGTAATGCCATATCCTCTTTTCCTTGTGATGTCTTCTCATTGATCGATAGTATGGCAATGCAGGTTTTCTTTCTGCTGTTAATTCAATGTAATGTTTGTTTCCATCTGTCCACAGAGATCCGAATTGCAAGAATCTTCAACACATATGGACCTCGAATGAATATTGATGACGGCCGTGTTGTCAGCAACTTCATTGCTCAAGCAATCCGGTACGATGAATATTCATGAATTCGAATGCTAATATCACAACTAATGAAATTATTCAAATTCCTCGAATGAGCTGATTAGTCTAACGTGTAGTTTTTTGTGTGTTACAGTGGCGAACCCCTAACGGTCCAACTTCCGGGAACTCAAACTCGCAGTTTCTGCTATGTATCTGACATGGTATATATGACGTGTTTCTCGTTCGAGCTTTATCATATTTGATTTTACATACTAAAAAGTAGTTATCTCATTCTGGTTGTGTGTATGCAAAATCTACCAGGTTGATGGCCTTATCCGTCTAATGGAAGGAGAAAACACCGGCCCGATCAACATCGGGAACCCAGGTTATAATATGAACTTAAACCTTGCTGCAATGATCTTTCAGTCAAGTACTAACTTTTGTCCATGGCTTTCTTCTTTCAGGGGAGTTTACTATGACTGAACTTGCTGAGACTGTGAAAGAGGTTAGTACTTAGTAGTAGGCACAAAAACATGGATCTACATTCATTAAAGAAAAGTAACTAATTAATGTTAGCTAATGCATGACCCTATGGTTTATGCAGCTTATAAATCCAGAAGTGGAAATCAAGATGGTTGAGAACACACCAGATGATCCAAGACAGAGAAAACCAGACATAACAAAAGCAAAGGAATTGCTTGGTTGGGAACCAAAGGTCAAGTTGAGGGATGGTCTTCCTCTTATGGAAGATGATTTCCGTTTGAGGCTTGGTGTTGCCAAAAAGAACTAATATTGTAATTGTTGTTCCTTTTTTGTTGTTACTTGTTACACCTTCATCACTTGATGTCATTATGGATTTTTTTTTGAATCATGCCTCTGTGTCATTGTTAGATATTTCATAATAATGGATATTTTGGCTTGCAAGTGGATAATACTAAAAGAGAAATATGGAAAACTTTCCATGTAATGATATTAATTAATATATACAGTGTGATTTCTTCTTGGCCCAATGCAATTCCTCATGTTTAGCTTAATATTCACCAAATATAAAGATGCAGTTATAATGTTTATTTTAAAAATATAAACTTTATACTTTTATAAGAAAAGGGTTGACAAAAAAAATTGAGATTTGATATTGTTGAAGGTTAAGTGAAGGAAAAAGACAACCTCAGATGTGAGTTAAGTCAGAAGTGGGTTGGGTGACACGTGGCAGCACATGTGTGTGCATGCAGTGTAACTCACCCCAGCATTTTCTCCAGCTTGCTGAACTTTTCTGGCCTCCTCTTGATCACAGAAAAAATAACTGTGTGAACGTGTGATCATTCTTGCATTTGCACCTATATTTGGATTCCTCACTCTCCACAATCCCATTTATTACCTCATTTCTTCCTTCACTTTTCAAATGCTCTTCCATTCACCTTCATTAGGTACGCAATTCAACTTGTTTTATTGCAAATTTTGATTGAGCTCTGATCTGAAAAGCAAATAAATTGAACACTT
The DNA here is from genome assembly GCA_036250425.1 of Stylosanthes scabra. Taxonomy (NCBI): domain Eukaryota; kingdom Viridiplantae; phylum Streptophyta; class Magnoliopsida; order Fabales; family Fabaceae; genus Stylosanthes; species Stylosanthes scabra. The sequence continues at coordinate 90,114 of JASCZI010060555.1, forward strand.
TTTTTTAACCTTGTTGATATGGGTGTAGGAATTGAATTTTAGAATGGCAAAATCTCCTAAGGAAGATAACAACAAGCAACCTCCATTGCCATCTCCCTTGCGTTTTTCCAAGTTCTTCCAGGTAAATCTGATTAGGAAATTTCTTGCTACAATTGTTCTAAAAAATACCTTGCTTAACCAACAACATGTCTTTCATTCTAAAAAATAGCCCAACATGAGAATTTTGATCACCGGAGGAGCTGGATTCATTGGCTCACACCTAGTGGATAGACTCATGGAAAACGAAAAGAATGAGGTCATTGTTGCTGATAACTACTTCACTGGATCCAAGGACAACATCAAACATTGGATTGGTCATCCAAGATTCGAGCTTATTCGTCATGGTACCGTCCATCTTTTTAACTAATCAAACTGTATAAATTATTGATGCTGATGCGCATTATCATTGTTATCCCTTCCTAGATGTCACCGAGACTTTGCTCGTCGAGGTCGATCGGATTTACCATCTTGCTTGCCCTGCTTCTCCTATTTACTACAAATATAATCCTGTCAAGGTATTCTTTAATCATATATCATTTACATGGCATTTAGGCTTATTAGGGAGATGCTTCATGATATGGTTTTATATTAGATCTATTACATATCGGTAACACTACATGTACATGCATCCATGCATTTATCTCAACAAAAACAACTCTTGTTTTCTTTGTTGTGACTCAAATTCTGTGTTAGACTTCATTATTTCTGTGCTTGGCGCGTGGGCCTATTAGGTGTGAAAACACATGGATGAATGCATGAACACCTAGATTTATTCTTTACATATATTGCTAATGTTTGTTGGATTCTATGGAGCTGTATAGAATTAGAATCCCATTCATCATGCATCATTGGTTGAAAAATTATGAACCTTGAGAAAGCAACTAATGTGCAAAGAAATAATATTGTTCAGACCATAAAGACAAATGTGATTGGCACACTGAACATGCTTGGGCTTGCAAAGCGAGTTGGAGCAAGGTTTGGAAACTTTCTATGTTAACAATTTCATCTTATATAATCAGAGTTGGTCTTAGTTCTTATCATATTTCATTTGCAGGATTTTGCTTACATCAACTTCAGAGGTGTATGGTGATCCTCTTGTCCATCCCCAACCTGAAACCTACTGGGGCAATGTCAACCCTAACGGTATCTTGGCTTCTTCATTGAAATTGAATTATCTGTTTCCATGAGGATGCAGTAGTGTAGCTAAATTCTGAAATTCTGAATCATTGTGATATAACAGGTGTACGTAGTTGCTATGATGAAGGGAAGCGTGTGGCTGAGACACTCATGTTTGATTATCATAGACAACATGGAATAGGTAAAAACCTCTGCTCTTGTTTTTCCCTGATAATACTTGAACTTTGTTGTTTACACCACATACATGTATGCTTTCAATGTAGAAATACGCGTTGCAAGAATCTTCAACACATATGGACCACGCATGAATATTGATGATGGACGTGTTGTTAGCAACTTCATTGCTCAAGCAATTCGGTAACCGAACCCCTCTCTGGGTTCTACTTGATCTTGTTAATGGTTAATGATGGCTGCAATAGTTTCTCACATAATCTTTGGTTTGTTGTAGTGGAGAGTCCTTGACAGTCCAATCTCCGGGATCACAAACTCGCAGCTTCTGCTATGTCTCTGACCTGGTATGTATGCATGCATGCATGCATGTATGCTTGTATGTATATCTGATAAAGATAAAGAAAACAAGATCCCTGACTGTCAAATAGATTGATGTAGTGATTAGCGATATATCTTCTTTATTGTTGTAACTTTGAATATTCCTTGGATCTTTGATGGTAATGCCGAATGAGATCTGAGGAGGGTTCGACTTTCTCCCCGATTAGGTCGAGAATCTTGAACGATATAAAAGAAAAGTATTGGTATTGGGAAGCTGAATGATTGTGTTTATTGTGAAATCAATGATAGGTTGATGGTCTTATCCGTCTCATGGAAGGATCAGACACTGGTCCAATCAACCTTGGAAACCCAGGTTAGTTAGACCTTGTAAGTTGTAACTGCCATCTTTCCTTTCTTGAACTATGGAGTAATTACTGGAGTCAAATTTGGTTTTGCAGGTGAATTTACAGTGCTTGAACTTGCAGAGACAGTGAAGGAGGTTAGTTTAACCTTTTTTTTTTAACCTTGTGAGTGAAAATGAAGACACAAAAATGCAATAAGAGGCTAATGAAGTTTTTTGTAACATGTTTGATGCAGCTTATTAATCCAGCTGTGGAGATAAAGACAGTGGATAACACACCTGATGATCCAAAACAGAGAAAACCAGACATAACAAAAGCAAAGGAAGTGCTTGGTTGGGAACCAAAGTTTGCATTGAGGGATGGTCTTCCTCTTATGGAAGAGGATTTCCGTCAGAGGCTTGGTGTTCCCAAAGCCAAATGATTTATTCTTGTTACTCTTTTTTTTATATATATATGTATTTTCTGAAATATTAAATTAGATAATAAGTGAGCCCAAGATAATAGTTTCCTTTATGTTGTTGATCAAGTTGTGGTGCCTGAAATTTGTTATTGAGTTGAAATAAGTAAAGACACCCTCCTGTTACATATTGATCATTTCTTATTCAGATACTTATTATTATTATTATTATTATTATTATTAGTATTTTACTTAAAATTTTAAATGTAAGGTAAACTTGATTTGATAACTTGTGTTAGGAACCAAAGAGGTTATACTTGTCCACCACACAAGGTTTGTCTTCTTCGGAAAGCCTTATATGGTCTCAAACAGGCTCCGTGCATGGTTTGAGAAATTTAGCTCAACTGTAAGTCAACTTGGATTCTCTTCCAGTTCTTATGACTCTGCGCTCTTCATTCGTAAGACTACTCATGGTACTGTGCTTCTCTTACTCTATGTTGATGACATGATTATCACTGGAGATGATACATCAGGCATTACTAATTTGAAAGAATCTCTTAGTCATCATTTTGAGATGAAAGATCTTGGTTCTTTAAGTTATTTTCTGGGGCTTGAAGTTACTTCTTCAACCGATGGTTTGTTTCTGTCTCAAGTCAAGTATGCTTCTGATTTACTCTCCCGAGCTGGCCTTACAGATAATCGTACTGAATCCACTCCTCTTGAGACAAATGTTCGGTTCACACCGATGGATGGTACTATATTAGACAATCCTACACTCTACAGACAATTAGTAGGAAGTCTGATATATCTGACTGTCACACGACCTGACATCTCTTATGCGGTTCATCTGGTAAGCCAGTTCATGTCTAGTCCTCGTTCCACTCACTATGCAGCTGTTCTTCGGATTCTTCGCTATGTCAAGGGTACATTATTTCATGGATTACGCTTCTCTGCCCACTCGTCCTTGATTCTCCGAGCTTATTCGGATGCGGATTGGGGTGGAGATCCCACTGATCGTCGTTCTACTACTGGATACTGCATCTTTCTTGGGGATTCCCTCATTTCATGGCGTAGCAAGAAGCAAAGTCTAACCGCCC
>JASCZI010060556.1:30035-47634 GCA_036250425.1 Stylosanthes scabra
GATGCAACCAATGAGAAAGAAGCATTTTTAAAAAGGTGTCACAAAAAGCAAAAAGTAGGAGAGAGAAAAACTAGAAGGTGTCATAAAAAGTTTTTAGGGAATTCTTGACTTTACGTCTCAAATTTACGGGGCGACTAAGGTCCAAAGACGTATTATAGCGTCGCGCTATAATTTTAACATTCCGTCGTATTTCACTTCTTACTGAAATCACGACCGGACGTTTCGCGACGAAAGCAAGCGTCGCTAAAACGGTACGAAATTCGCACTTCGAACTTCGTCACCCTTGGGCTACCAACTCGAGCTTATCTATTAAATCATAATTTCCATTGGAGATACTTTCCTCGATATCCCTCGTTCGTTCTAAAAGCGGCCGAAACGGTTAAACCGTCGCCGAATAGTATACTGTCGCTAAAAACAGAAAATCACCGAAACAAACATACATTGGGGACGAACCCCACAGCAACCATGGCTAGGGTATACAAGGCCCATAATCACGCCATCAAGCATCCAAAACATACATCTACAGACAATCGCACGTTTCTGTCAGAAACGGGAATAGCAGAAAGACGGGGTTTTACAAAGGCTATATGCATGGATTTCATCACTGCTCTTCCACAATCACATGGTTATACTGTGATAATGGTAGTCATTGATCGGTTGACCGAATTCGCCCATTTCATTCCCTTGAAGCATGATTTTGATAGCAGAACAGTGCCTGAAGCGTTTCTCCGGAGTGTTGTAAAGCTTCATGATGGGTTTCCCGATTCAATTGTCTCAGATAGAGACAAAATTTTTATGAGTCACTTTTGGCAACGTTTATTCAAGTTGCAGGGAACCACTTTAGCTATGAGTTCCGCGTTTCATCCCCAAACAGATGGCCAGAGTGAAGTCTTGAACAAGACACTCGAAATATATTTGCACTGCTTTTGTTTTGACAATCCTAAGTTGTGGTTTGATATGTTACCATGGGCGCAGTATTGGTATAATACTTGTCACCACAGAAGCATCAAAATGTCCCCTTACAAGGCCTTGTATGGAAGAGAACCTCCCACTCTTGTAAGATATGAGTTATCACAGGCTGATGAGCCCTCCTTGCAGGAGCTTTTGGTCACTAGAGATAGACTCATTGAGCAGCTGAAGGCCAATCTGATCCGTGCACAACAATATATGAAGACATATGCTGACAAACATCATCGTGATGCTGAATTTGAAGAGGGTGATCGGGTTTTGGTGCGTCTTCAACCGTATAGACACCACTCCGTAGCCTTGAGGAAGAACCAGAAGTTGGGTATAAGATACTTCAGGCCCTTTCGAATTGTTAAGAAGCTAAGCCCGGTGGCATATCGTCTTGACCTTCCTCTAGAGGCCAAAATTCATAATGTCTTCCATATCTCAGTGCTCAAGAGATTTAGGGGTGATGATAAGGATCACTACTTACCACTTCCCTTACAGACCAGTGTCTTTGGTCAATTACTAGAACCTTCCAAAGTTTTGGGATTTCGCACGATCATTCGCAATGAGAACACTGAACAGCAAGTACATGTGCAATGGGAATGGGAGCTTCGGCTGAGACATCTTGGGAGCCAGTGACAGAAATGGCAAGACTATATCCTGCTTTCAACCTTGAGGACAAGGTTGATCTTAAAGGGGAAGGTAATGTAAGAAAGAGAGTAGCAGAATTGGGTGAGACTACGCACTCAAATGCAACAAATTGCAATGAGAGGAAGTTTGTTACGCAGCAGAGATACGTGGCAGAAGATCCACAACCTTCGGGCGTGCGAAGAAGCATGAGGGGACGTATCATAAATACCAAATGGAAGGATTATGAAGGGTAGCTTGAGTCTGGTATGGTGTCTTCCTTATTCTGTTTCTCCCTCCTCTCAATTCAGTCTTAAGCTCATATCTAATTCTCCTTCTTTTCTACGCCAGGTCCATGCACGTTGAGGACTGCTGCGTTCTGCTTCACTATCTCTTACTGTTTTCTTAATTCACTGTCATATAATCCTTTTCTGTCAAGTAATTTACATATTCGTACTCAGAAATTCCTCCATTGTAACTACTCAATACATATATCAATACAGATTTTCCTCTTCTTCTTACTGAGTACCTTCCACATATTTATGGACGTCACAAATAATGTTGAAATCAAGCACAAGATATTTGTATTTAAAAATCAACGCTAGAAATATTTACTAAAAGTATAAAAATCTTGGCCAATTTGAGTTATTGCTGGAATAGTTAGTTTATTTGTCTGGTTAAAAATATACTTTTAAAAAGAATTCAGATTTTTTGTCTTATTAAGTTATATATATATAGAAATAAAAATACTTACAAACCTTACTTTCACAATTTTGAAAAAAAAAATCATCTTGGTTGGAAAAGCCATGTAATGAATCAATGAAATGTGATGTATGAAATACTATACAGTCTATATTAGCAGTAGTTCTTAAATCTTAAATAATTTGAAGGACAATCATAATCCATTATCTATTATGTACCGATTTAGAGGGCACAACTTTCAATCAAGTGTGTCCAATACTGAACCCTTTCCCAGCGACACCCATCGAATTTTTTAGCAATACATCATACTTTATAATAATACAGAAATATTCACCTTGGATTGTTGTATATCTTCAATCCAATATTGACATGTGTCTCTCAAATGTTGCTTTATATATAGCCCAAAGTTGCACCTGCAATTTGGTCATGTAATGTATCTTCCTACACTGAAATTAAATCAATAAAAAAGAGACACAACCATGAAAGCACCATCAACCATCCTAAGAAGCCTCTCCTTTGGCCGGCTTCTGCCAAAGGCACCGGGGCCTGCAGCGGTTGCCCCGTTGCCGGTACCAACCCTATTCTACCGACTTCTCACAATAGAGTTAAATGCACTTGAGTTATCGCTAGAGAATATTACTAGTGATAACAGAATTGGTTTGATAAAATTTCTTGACGTAGCGATCGCCACACAAAAAATTACATCGGATTTACTTGCCAAGAACACGTCTAGTTTGGACGACGAGGCGGATCGTGTAGCTGTTGAAGATTATCTAGATAGTAACATTGTGATTCTTGATGCATGCAATCACCATGCTGAAAAATTAGGCCACATGAAAAACTATTTGGACTCATTGAATATTGTTACACATTCGGTTGAAGTTGGGAGTAGTGGAAGAACAAGGCCGAAATGCTCCGCTACGGCGCGTGCGCGGGAGCATTTGGATTCATGCCATGTCATGGAGAAGAGGTTCAAATCAATGGAGAAGCATGGATCTAGCCTGATGAGAGTGTTGAAGAAAAGACTAATAGGTCACCATGAAACAATTTTCAGTGAGACTCTATGTGGTTCAAAGGTAATGGCCTTAATGGGGTGCAAGTTTCTTGAACTTGGACTTTCATTTGATCAATCAAAACTTGGGTCAATGCCTTTGAATTTGGTGGCAATGAAGCAGTCTCAGCCAATAATAAGTTCATGGTCATGGTTGAGATTTCTTCAAGTGTTTGATAATAAGATGGGGAAATATTCATTTGGGTCTTTGGTGATGACTGAGTTGTTGAATGCATCAAAGGAATTGAAGGAGTTGATGATGAACAAGAAGGGTATAAAGGGAAATGACATGATAGTGGAATCTTGTGTTGAGAGAGTAAAGAGAAGCTGCAATGAATTGGAGGATTTGATTGAGGTTATTGAGGGAAGAGTAAATGCTCTGTATAAAAGTTTGATTGATGTTAGAATGGCCTTGCTGGGAATTCTATCTCATCAGGGTTATTAGAATTTTGAAAAATAATTGTTTAGATGAATTAGATTAGAGTAGATGTAAGAAATTTTGATTAGGAATGGTGCTACTTTTTCTAGCAGTTACTGCTCTGTATAGAATTGGTGAAGACATAATATGATTTTTGACCCTCGCTGGTTTGGGAATTTAATTTTGATGTATGATTAGGGTAAAGCAATTTTGTTGATGTATCTAATTATCTATTTTTTAAATATAACTGTTTTTTATATTTATCACATGTTTCCTACAGTAATTAGGTGATTATAGATGATGGTTTTTTTTTGTGACTAAAAAATTCAAACAAAAAGAATCTAAGAGGAGGAAGGGAATCCTCTAGGATAATCCGAACAAGAGTACTGCAAGATTGAAACCACTCCGAATGAGGGAGTTAATGTTGAGGAGCCTCTTTCGCCATATGGTCAGCTGCATAGTTGGCGGTCTTCTGAATTAGAACAACAGTGGCAGTCCAATCCCACTGCAACACTTCATGAATTTTTGTAATGATATCATAACACTCTTGGTTTAAGTTGATACTTCTTTGAGTGGCTACCAAAAAAGCATCCAAACAATCAGTCTCACAAATAATCTCTTTGCAACCACATTTCTAAGCTAACAGTAAGCCTCTCCAAATTGAAAAGAGCTCAGAACGATAAACTGTTGTAACCGGAAGGGCTCCAGAGCACCCTTTAATCCATCCGCCATCAGAGTCTCGAAGAATACAACCAAAACTAGCTGAATTAATGTGAGCAAGAAAGCTAGCATCACAATAATTTACCTTGAAGACATGATGAGGAGGGGCTCTCCGGTGAAAGGAAATAGTAGTATAGACGATGGTTTTACTAGAACTTTAGAATGGAGGCTTTGAATCAAGGTGTTTTAATTTTATAAATAGAAACTTCTAGCTAACAATTCTGCATTTTAGGTAATATAGGAAATAATTTTCATTTAGTTTCTTAATGTAGATATAAAAACAGAAGGGAAAGAAAATTCATTCAAGCATGTATTCTGGCCGAGTCACCACAAATCCACTACTGTGACCTACATCATATCTCTATCATAACTGTGGTAAATTTTTCACTATAATTTCCTTTCCTTGAAGTCAAAGGAAGTCATTTAAATCATCCAATACCTATGTTTTTTCTTGTTTTATTAAAAAAAATTATTAATACTAGGTGTTCACTTATTTTTTCCAATCAAATTTAACTAAGTTATTAATTTTTATATCAAATAAAAAATCATTTCGATATCAAATAGTATAAAAATAGCACTTAAATAATCTTTTATTTGACATCGAAATGTTTTTTTTATCTATTTTATATATATAATATACCATGTATGCTATAACAAGAGATTAATAACTCATCTCTTACTTTATTGCCACTTAAGCATTTTTCCTATTTTATAATTTTTATAGATTTTTCAATTTTTTTAAAAAAATTCTACTATCTTCATTCAATAGCATCTACTACCACTAATACGTGACTACCATTATCTTCTAATTAAGCAATCTAAACTGGAGTGTCTCTTCACTGTCTTCGAAAAAACCCTTGCTTCCTCTCCCTTAATTAGGTTCCACTATTTATAGTTAATGTCTAGGAAGGAAACTATGTTTTACATATTTTAATCATTTAAATATGAGAAGAGTTATAAACATGTCTCTAACCACCTAAGATTGAAGTATTCCAACTTTTCATATAACCTCTTGCATCGTTTTACTGCTCTAATTCCTCTATCACATCTTGGCCCAATTTGTTATAGATATTTTCATATAAGCTCTTGCATTCATCATTTTACTGTTGTTATTCCTCTATCAGATTTTGAACTCATTATTAATTTGCATTTAATATTAACTTCTTTCATGAGAGAACAATGTAAGAAGCACAAGTAATTGTATTCCTCTTTCAAATTTCCATCTTTTAAAGGGGTTTATCTTATATCAGTTACAACCAGTATTAATGTGCATTTAAAAGTATGGATGTGTCTATACAATGCTATTTGGATTCTTTAGTATGCAAATCTTTTAGTATCCTATGGAATTATGGAATATTGGTTTCACTATTTGGTTAAAATGCATTATCATTCTTTGCCTATTTCTTACTCACCCTTTTGTAAAAGGAACTTTAGGTGCAATAATAGGAAACACAATTTAGTCTGCAAAATAGCTAGATTAAAGTGACGGAGGACAATTCTTGCGAAAAAAAAAGGAAGACAAGAGGATATGCACCTTCAACATATGCTTATCTTATGAGAATTGGAAATTTACCTTCGACCTCGGGTTAATTCAAATTCATAAAAGATTTTCGAATATGATTTATTTACATATGTTTTATTTGCCTTTTATTAATCAGAAGTAACTAATTGGACTAAAGCTGTATATTTAGGTTCCATTGTTTACTGTTATTGTCTAGAAAGAAAACTATATTTTATACAATATGTAAGCAAACACTAGAATACTCAACCATAAGGTAACTCTACATAGTAGACACACACAAAAAATACGAATAAGAAGTTAATAACTAAAGTTTCTTTACAGGTATAGAAAAAACATAAAGGTTTCAAATCAAACTGTTGCAACGACATTTTACTATTTGATGGAGAATAGAAAATATTATTGGAACAAGCGCATTAGATATCATGACAGCGTAGCAGGAAAATGACACAGAAGCATCATCATAATTAAAAAACTTATGCAACCTAACACTTATATTTGAGGTCAGGGTCAACGATTTCAACCTTAAAGAATGGTTGCAAAAATACACTATCACAAAGACATTTGTTCCAACAAAGGCCACCGAATAACAACCAATAGTTCAGAAAATAAAACAGGTAATTCTCATGAAAAAAAACCCAAATTCAAAAAACCAACGTATTGCACATGACTTAATAAATCACTTCATTACTAACATTGATTCACATAAATTAATACATGAGCCAAATTCAACAGAGATAACATCATCGGAGGAAGATGGCATGCCAATCAACGAATTCAAAAGAAAGAAAAGCAACTGAAACCAAGATACACCATCGAAAGAATAACACAAAATAAATGACAGAAAAAAAAGAGAAAATACAAAAGGCCGACACATCAACTGTTCGATATAAATCAAGTCTCAACACAATATATCAAAGGAAGAAGAAAGACGCAACTCTCAAAGGAAGAAAAAGGGAAAAAGTAGGAAAAACATCAAACAACAAGACTAAATCCATCAACAAAATCATAAAAGAAAATGAAAGAAAGAAAAAAATATGTAACTTGATTACACTCTATTACAAATAAAGCATACTGCTATCAAATTACATTATCAACACATTTCAGTCAAAATTTGTTGTCATCATAACAAAATTAATGAAAGCACACATGCAGACCGTACGAACATATAAAAAATCAAACAGACTATATTCGTAAAAACTTCACAGGGTCTGAATCTAGTTTATAATAAAAATAAATAAATTGATTGGTAAAATAAATGTACGTCTACAATTTTTGTGTTAAAAATATATTACTTAACCCAACTAGGTTGTTATTTGTTTATAACAAATATGTTGTAAGTAAGAGGAATCAAATATACACACATCCCCTATTTTAAACACAATCTTTAAACCACGAGTTAAATTTTTTATTTTTATCAAAGATATATATTTTATTGCACCGAGTGAAATACTTCAATTACAAAGAGAGGTAGAAGGCCAAAATCACCTAAGAATAAAAAGGGGTATTCCCAAAGAAGAAAAGGAAACAAACATATCTTATGAGTTATGATAAAAGAAAAAGGATTTATCTGAAAAAATGTGAAACTATGGTCGCTAGAGATGAAAGGTGGAGATGGACGACATTACTTGCATATTCTTCTTCCATCTTTAGAGCTTGGGATAAAATTTTCAACAGATCAAGCCTCTTACCATGAAAGATCAAAGCATTCCGCACCAACCAAAGACTCCAAGAATAGCTGCTTTACTATGTTGTGACACTATTATTAAAATTACATAAATAATATATCGAGTAAATAGATAAAAGTGCATGCGAAATCAGATTTATGATGGATAAAAGTACATATAAAAAATTCGAAATGACAAAAGTACACCCCAAAGATAATTAACAATAATGTGTATTTTTGTCTATCGTTAATTAAGAGTAAACAAACAACATGTGCATTTTTGTCTATTGTTAATTGTCTTTGAGGTGTACTGTTGTCCCTTCAAATATTTCATATATACTTTTGTCCATTATAAAATTTTCCGTGTGTTTTTTTTTTCATTTACTCATAATATATCCTATAGTAAATCAGTTTCTTTATTGAATAATCATTTTTACACACGAATTGGTCTATTTGTCATTTTGAAATATATTTAATTTTTTTGGTGTCCGAAATAGATTAATTTGTCATATAGTAATATTGTTTGACTTAGTAGTTATCTTATCCTAAAATTAGTTCGAAATTTATTTGTCTTACATATATATATTAAAAATTGATTATTGTGAGCAATGAAGAAAGAATCTGTTCCGGAGTGAATACAAAACCAGATGAGCCCAGTCCGCTCCAAGCTTGGGCTGTTGCAATGAGTCCAATTGATGAATCTCCAATGAAACAGGCGGGGGGGAGAACCTGCAAAACACTCCGACGCTCAAGTCAGACAGGGTTTAAGCAGAGTTCAAGTATAGTAAAAGTAATGTGTTCAGTCATCTCAAACCTGTGTGCACATGGGGTATTTATAGGCACGAGTATACCTGTAGTGGCGATGGTGGAGAGGTACACGTCCTGAGGTTTCGGAGTAGTGCATGGGAGCACGTCACTATCCCGTTGTGACGGAGGGATCGTGTCATATTTCTTTCGTGGAGACCACGTCGGGTCGGTTCTTGCAAGATGGACCGGGTTGGCTCCCGTTGGACCTTATGGTAGGCCCAACGCCATCTACGTCATCATATGGGTAACTCTCTATTAGAGGTCGGTCGCGTCCAACCTGTCTTCAGAAGTCGGACGTACTAGCGGCAAGTGGACTGAGTGGATCCGCTCTGCTTTTATTTGGTCGAGCGACCCTGCCGAAATGGGCCTAAAGTGGGCCTTATCTTTGGGCTCTGGAGTCGGGTACGAACACTGCCCCTACGCGGAGTTGTGGCTGTCAATGGGCGCACTCCGTGTAACAGAGTACCCTTGAAACGAGCGAGACACGTGTCACGCGTTTTCGAGTTCTTCGTAGAATCTCTGTTCGGTATTCTTCAATTCAATTTGAATTAAATTTCAAATTTCAAAACCATAAGAGAGAGAGAGGGAGCATTCAATGAGACTCTTCATTTTATGGGGCATTTACAAATATGCCCCCACGTCCTATCATGTATAAATAGTGGGTTCTTGGAGCTTCTTCCCACTTTTTCAATCCCTGACACCACTTCCCATTATCATCATCAGTTTCTCTAATTCTCTCTTCCCTTCGTCGCTGCCATCGCCGCCAGTACTCCGTCGTGGTGTCGTTGCTCTAGTTTGTGGACTGAGATCTTCTTCCTCTCGTGACGCCGACGTGGGCCTCTGATCCTTCCTTCTTCCTCTTCATCAGTCGCTTCGTCTTCTTCTTTCAGGTACTGTTCATCACCCTACTTCATGCCATTGTTGCTACTTCCTTGATCAATGCATGATTTGATAAAATGTTTAACTTTAGGTAGATGATAGTTGTGTCTGCTGTCTTGAATTCGTCGAGTGTTAATGGTGATTCGTTCTTTCTTCCTTCTGGGAACCCAAAGGTTGTGGGAGGAAAGTGAAACGATACACCCTCCTCGATCTTTGTGTAATATAAATGTCATCATTATATTGTGTGCATGTATTCATGGTGGAACATGTGTTGTTGTTTTTTTTTTGTGCATTTGTGGATTCGGATGTGTAGAGGTCGTGGCTCCGGGTTTGGTACAGGTCGTGCCTTTCCCGAGTTCAATAGGGTCTTTATCATTTGTTGTATAACTTGTCGCGTCGTTTTGTTTTTGACTTGCGTGTGTTGGAGCTCGGCCGTAGTGCTCATCGCGCTATTTCCGAGTTCTTGTTCCTCTCGGGTCTTAACGAGTAGCTTTTTTCTTTTATTTTTTGTAGGTTTTGTAAACATGGCTCGCAGTGATGTCAATGTTAAGCCCACCAATATTCCCGAAGACATGGATTGGGTAGATGATTTGGTTTTGCTTCCGCAGTCCGTAATGGACGAGGAGCTAATAGCGTCTTTTAGGGAATCTCATGCCTTGTGTGGGACGGTGTCAGAGGAGAGTCAGTAGGAGCTAATTCCCCCCAACTCGGAGGAGAGGGTTTGTTACTACAACCTTCTCCATCCCGAGGAGAGGCATTTCATTTATATGTATGAGTGTCTCTTCTCCAAGTTGGGCATCCAAATCCCCTTCACTCCATTTGAGCAAAATGTTCTCTATGAGTGCCGAGTTGCCCCTTCCCAGCTCCATCCGAATTCCTGGGGGTTTATGAAAGCCTTCCAGACGGTCTGTTGGTATCTGCATCTTGACTTTTCCCTCAGGGCATTCTTTTATTTCTTCCACCTCACCTAATCTTTTTCCTCTCGGAACAAGTCTCAGTGGTCTTCTCTCCGAGCTCGTGAGGGTAATCGGATTTTTACCCTTTACGAGGAGTCATTCCACAACTTCAAGAATTATTATTTTAAGCTTAGGACTGTTAAGGGTGTCTGTCCGTTTTATGAGAACGAGAAGGGGGAGTACCAATTTCGGTTGTATTGGTGCTCGGGACCAAAGAGTCCCAAGTATGACTTCAATGACTTGAAACGGATCAGGAGATAGTTACTGTGCTGAGTCAATGTTGTGCCAGGGCTCCCTTCAATACAAAGACTCTTCTGACCCGATCTCCAAGTTACATCCAAACTGAACTAGGTAGTCGTTGTTTTTTAATTGCTTATTTCATGTGTATTTTATTGATGACTCATGCTTCCATTTGCTTTTGTAGAGAAAATGACGAACAACTCAGACGCTTATAAGCGTATGAGAGCCAGGAAGAAGAACCAGACTAACCGACTTGCTGCTGCAGCTTCAGGTTCAAAGGAGCCTCCAAAGAACACCGCTGATCCCATCAACAAAGTTCCTCCTCCAGGGTCCGAGAACCAGCCCGTGGCTAACCAAGCCGAGTTCAAGGTTCCTCCATCTCAGGTGAATCCGAGTGACTCCGCGGCTGAAAAATCAAAACCGAAGAAGAAGAAAGCCTTCGGACATTCTTACGGGTCGGTTTTCTCTTCTGATTTTCACGTCGTGGGTTTTACCGACGAGTTCATTATGGAGAACTCTCGGATTGCAATGGATGAGGCTGGTTTGAAGAGCAACTTAGAATTTGTGATGAAGGCTGGCATTAAGGTTGTTGGCAAATCTCGGGCTCTTCAGAAGAAGTTGGCAGATTGCCCCCCGACTTCCTGAGCAGAGATGGACCAGCTGAAGGAGAAGCTGGCTTCTCTTGCTAAGGAGAAAGAGGAAGTTGAGGGGGAGCTGTCGGGGATGAGGTCCGAGCCGTCCAAGCTGAAGAAGTCGGTCAAGGAGGCCGATCAGTCGAGGAAGAAAGCTGAGGCTGAGGCTGCTGAGCTCAAGGTAAAGGTCGGGACCCTGGAGGCGGACTTGGCCAAGCAGAAGGAGGAATATGAGGAGTTGGAGGGTGATTCAATTAAAAGTAATGACAACATTGTTGAGAACCTCCGACTCCATGCCAAAGTTCTCATTCCGACCTTGAAGGTGCATCTTCTCCATCCAGACAACTGTGTGGCTGGAGGTCAGATCGTTTGGTGCGAGGATCTCCTTCCTGAGTCTGAGGGTCCTTTCTTTGAAGAGGAAGCGGCCGAGGTCGGTGATGCCGAGAAGTCGGGGCCTCAATCCGGAGCCGACGATGCCAAGAAGACTCCTCTTGTTTAGCTTTCCTTTCTTTTCTCTTATTTTTAACTAAGTTGTTTTGGAGGCCTTTGAACCCTTTTTTTTTGTAATGGTTGGATATTCGCCCTTTTATGGGCTTTTGTAATTTTTTGGATATTTTGCCCCTCCTGTGGGTTCGAGTTATCTTACCTCTTGGTTGGCTTTTGCATTTATCTTATGGATTTCTTTGTCTTGTTATTTAGTCGTTAATCAGATTTCTTAGCTTATACACTGTTTGTGCTTGCTTTATCTGTTTTTCGACTTTGCAACCGTACAGGTCAGATTCTGGCGATCGCTTATTCCGAGTTGTATTTTTTTCTTGTTGCCCATCTTAATTCGATTGACTTTCAAACGTAGAAGTGTGCGATTTTACTTCTTTGTACGACTTCGAACTTATTTAATTTTTGTTCGTTCATCGTTTCGAGTGATACTATTCGGACCTCATCGCTTTGCATTTTCGAAGAACTTAATCTTTGTATTGCTTACGCGTTTTATCGAGCTTGAATAGTTTTATAGAGGTCAGATCGTAGATTATGGACAACTTTAAATGTTGTGACGAATGGTACTTTTTATTCATGAAGTTGAATCATTACATCAATTGAAAATGTAAAGAACAGCAAAGAAAAGATAAAACTACGTGGAAACGTAGCCCCACTATGATGCCTCGTTAAAACCCCCTCGGGAAAACCCAATGGGATAAAACCACGAGATCGGGAAAAAGAGTACATCAGGGAGTGGGTTAATAGTAAAAGGCGCGAAGGTTGTGACTGTGCCAAGTTCTCGGGAGCTCGTCACCATCCATCGTGGCTATTTTATGATAGCCTTTTCCGAACTTGTGCTTGACTTTGTAAGGTCCCTTCGAATTGGCGGTCAGTTTGCCCTCTCTAGGGGTCGGGAGTCCAATGTCATTCCTGATGAGGACGAGTTCCCCCATCTTGGAAATATCTCGGAACCACTTTCTTGTTGTAACGAATTGCCATTCGCTCCTTTAGGACCTCTTCTTTTATCTGAGCTTTCTCTCGGACTTCTGCTGAGAAGTCGAGCTCTTCTCTTTGGGCCTTGCTATTGACTACCTCGCTAAAGAAGCTGACCCTAGGGCTTTCTTCGCTTATCTCAATGGGGATCATCGTCTCCAGCCCATAGGTCAGCTTGTATGGGAATTCTCCTGTGGTGGATTGGGGAGTGGTTCTATATGCCCACAGCACGTGAGGGAGTTCTTCTGCCCATCTTCCCTTGGCCAAGTCCAGTCTCCTCTTGAGACCTCGGAGGATTACTTTATTGGCCGCCTCTGCCTGGCCGTTGGCTTGAGGGTGCTCTACCGAGGTGAACTTGTGATTAATCCTCATCTCGGAAACTAGCTTTCTGAAGCCGGAGTCTGTGAATTGAGTACCATTATCAGTGGTTATGGAATGTAGGATTCCAAACCTTGATATTATATTCTTCCATAGGAACTTCCAACTTTGTTTTGCTGAGATCGAGGCCAGAGGCTTGGCCTCGATCCACTTGGCGAAGTAGTCTATTCCGACTATGAGGTATTTGACTTGGCCTGGAGCCTGGGGGAATGGTCCGAGTAGGTCCATTCCCCATTTAGAGAACGGCCAAGGGGAGGTCACACTGATTAGCTCCTCAGGTGGTGCGACATGGAAATTGGCATGCATTTGACATGGAGGGCATTTTTTGACGAACTCTATTGCATCTGCCTCCATCGTTGGCCAGTAAAATCCAGCTCTTAAGATTTTCTTTGCCAAGGATTTTCCCCCAAGGTGATTGCCACATATTCCTCCGTGGACTTCATTAAGAACTTCCTGGCACTTGTTAGTCGGGACGCACTTTAACAAGGGGGTGGAGATCCCTCTCTTGTACAGCTTATCATGAACCAGTGTGTAGTGTTATGCTTCTCGGACAAGTCTTCTGGCTTTCTTTCTATCCTCCGGCAGCTTGTTGAATCGGAGGTAGTTGAGGATGGGGTCAATCCATCCGAGGTCACGAACTGTGATGTCTAGAACCTCCTTTTCCGACCTCCTAAAGGAAGGTTCGTATAATACTTCTTGGATTAAGCTCCTTTTGTTCCCGACAGGTTTTGTACTGGCCAGCTTGGATAATGCGTCAACTCTGCTGTTGTCTTCTCTTTTTATGTGTCGGATCTCCGCCTGTGGGAAGTCAGACAACAGTCTTTTGGCCTCCTCCAAGTAGCACCTCATGATTAGGTCTTTGGCCTGATATTTCCCCGCTATTTGGGAGGTGACGACTTGTAAGTCACTATGGATCGTGACTCTTCTTGCTCTTGCTTCCTTTGCTAGTCTTAACCCTGCTATCATGGCCTCATATTCTACTTGGTTATTCGAGGCCTTGAAGTCGAATTGTAGGGAGAGTTCTAGGCTGACATCGTCGGGTCCGACCAGTATGACCCCGGCTCCGCTACCACTTTGATTTGAGGAGCCGTCGACATACAGATTCCATGCATCAGTGTCCTTTGCCGCACAGTCATCAGCGAGCTCGGCGACGAAGTCGACGAAGCTTTGGGCCTTTATTGCTGTCCGGGGTTCATACACAACGTCATACTCGGAGAGTTCTACTGCCCACTTCAACATCCTTCCAGCCAAGTCCGAATTGATCAAAATGCTCTTGATTGGCTGATTCGTCCATACCTTAATGGTGTGACTCTGGAAGTAAGGTCGAAGTCTTCTTGCAGAGATCACCAGGGCATAGGCCAACTTCTCTAACCTTTGGTAGTTGAGCTCGAGTCCCTGCAGTACCTTGCTGGTAAAGTAGACAAGATGCTGACTGAGCTCATCTTCTCGGATGAGTGCCGAGGCAACCGCTCTTTCTGCTACCGATAAGTACAAGATCAGGCATTCCCCGTTCCTGGGTTTGGACAGTATTGGGGGACTTGCTAGGTAGCTCTTGAATTCTTGGAAGGCGTTATCGCATTCTTCATTCCAGGCGAAGCTTGCACCCTTTCTTAATACTGAGAAGAGGGGTAAAGCTTTCAGAGCAGAACCTGAGAGAAAGCAAGATAAAGTGGCTAATCGGCCATTTAACTGTTGGACTTATTTCAGAGAGGTCGGACTCTTCATTTCCTGAATGGTTGCGCACTTCTCGTGGTTTGCTTCTACACCCCTCTGTGTGAGCATGAAGCCGAGGAACTTGCCGGCTTCTACTGCGAAAGCACATTTTGTTGGGTTGAAGCACATGCCATGCTCCCAGATTGTGGAGAACACCTTGGTCAGGCCTTCAATTAAGTCTTCCTCTGCCTTGGCTTTTACAAGCATGTCGTTCACATAGACCTCCATTAAGTCTCCGATATGTTGCTTGAAGACCTTGTTCATAAGCCTTTGGTAGGTTGCTCCAGCATTTTTTAGCCCGAAGGGCATGACCACATAGCAGTAGTTCGCTTTAGGAGTTATGAAGGCGGTTTTTTCTTCGTCTGGGGCATAC
Organism: Stylosanthes scabra; assembly: GCA_036250425.1. Lineage (NCBI taxonomy): Eukaryota > Viridiplantae > Streptophyta > Magnoliopsida > Fabales > Fabaceae > Stylosanthes > Stylosanthes scabra. The sequence goes on from JASCZI010060556.1 coordinate 45,138, forward strand.
ATGGGGATTTGATTATATCCCGAGTACGCGTCCATGTAGGATAAGTACTTGAAACCAGACGCTGAATCTACCAAAGCATCAATGCTAGGGAGGGGGTAAGGATCCTTTGGGCATGCCTTGTTCAAGTCCGTGTAGTCCACGCACATCCTCCACTTGCCATTTTGCTTTTTTACGAGGACTACATTTGCCAGCAAGGTCGGATAGGTCACTTCTCGGATAAATCCGGCTTCTAGCAAGGCATTTACTTGCTCTTCTATGGCTTGTATCCTTTCTTCCCCTTGTTTCCTTCTTCTCTGTTACACAGGTCGGGAACCCGTGCGGACGGATAGCCGGTGGGACATAAGTTCTGGCGACATACCTGGCATGTCAGATGCTTTCCAGGCGAATAGGTCGGCATTCTTCCTCAGCAATTCAACGAGACTTTGTTTTAGCTCTTCAGGAATATGGGCCCCTATGCTAGTAACCTTATCATCCTCCTTGCCGACCTGTACCTGCACCAATTCACCTTGCGACTCTGGTCGGGGATTTTCCTTAGACTGTGGCCTCTCGAGTTCTATCACATAACTCTTGTCCGAGAGGTTCTTGACTTTCTTGTCAACTTGTGTATTGTAGCACTTTCTTCCTGCTAGTTGGTCTCCTTTTAAAGTGGCTATCCCTCCGTCGGTGGGGAACTTGAGGCATAAATAAGGAGTGGAGACCACAGCCCACAGCCGGTTGAGGGTTCCCCTTCCGATCAGAGCGTTGTAAGCTAAGGAGACGTCGACTACGATGTAATCGATCTTCAAAGTGGTGCAGCACGGTTCCTCACCAAAGGTGGTATAGAGACTTATGTAGCCCAAAGGCTGAACGGGTATGTCGTCAAGTCCAAATAACATCTCATTGTATGCCCGAAGTTCTTGAGGCCCTAGCCCCAGCTTATCGAAGGTCGTCTTGAAGAGGATGTCGGTGGAACTTCCTTGGTCCACCAGTGCTCTGTGGACATGAACATTGACCATCTTGATTGTGACGACAACTGGGTCGTCTTGCCCTGGGATGATTCCTTTGGTGTCTTCATCGGTGAAGGTAATTGAGGGAGTGTTGCTCCGCTCTTATGTGGTTGGGTTCTTCTGCACACTATAGAACCGTTTTCAAGTGCCTTTTCCGGGAACTCTTGGATGGTCCTCCGGAGGCGAATCCTCCCGAGATCGTATACATGTGTCTCGCCTCGCTCCGAGTGGTGTTGTTTTCCTGAGGTCTATCATTTGACCTCCTATCATTAGTTCTGTCTCCTCGGCGATTATCACGCCTCAAGGGTCCTTCCGACTTGATGAACCTATCAAGCCTTCCTTCTCTTGCTAATCTTTCCACCACATTTTTCAGATCGTAGCAATCATTTGTGTGGTGGCCGTAGACCCTGTGATACTCGCAGTATTCATCCTTGTTACCCGCCTTTCGACTTCTGATCTGTCTAGGAGTCGGTAGCTTCTCCACATTGCATATCTCTCGATACACTTCCACCAACGAAACTTTGAGAGGTGTGTACGAGTGATATTTCCGAGCTTGACTCAAGTATTCTTCCTCTCCTCTCTTCTTGTATTTCTCCTTTCCGAGCTCTTCTCCGTCTCTTTTGTTGTTCTTTTCTCGTTCTCCGCTGGCGAGCTTTATGAGCTGTGATGCCTCTTCCAAGTTGATGTATTTCTCGGTTCTTTCCTGGACCTCCGGCAAGGAGGTTGGATGTCTCTTTGAGATCGATTGTGAGAAAGGTCCCTCACGCAAGCCATTGATCAATCCCATGATGGCTGTTTCAGTTGGGAGCTGTTGGATTTCTAAACAGGCATTGTTGAACCTTTCCATGTATGCTCTCAGCGATTTGCCTTCCTTCTGAAGTTGCTGAGGTGGTAGCAGGGGTCGGATGTGCCATCATATAAAACCATGTCTGGATTTCTGAAATTCTTGGGGACTTCAGCCTTCATGATCTCTTCGGAAAATGGGTCTCCAGGGTGCAGGTCGGAATATTGATATTCCCGTCGTACCCATTTCTGCTTCAATCCTTCTTCCAACTTCTTGATCTTTTCTTCAGCTTCTCTTCTCCAACGCAACTCGTCCTGTAGCTTCCTTTCCACCTCACGTTGTTGCGCCAGTTCTTGCTCCAATCGGTCGAGGCGTCCGTTGTGCCCGTTAACCAAGCCCATAAATTCATAGTGAGTTGGTTTGGAGTAGGGTTCCACAGAACATCGTGGGGGCGGATGTGACTTCCTTGGGGAAGGCTGCTTTCCTGAGGCCCCATGGCCCCTACTTCTGGAGTTGTTTTGGGATTCTGAATATGAAGCTATATGTCCATCTTCTTGGTGATCCGCCATTTGTCAAGACTCGGAAAAACGGTCCCCGGCAACGGCGCCAATGTTCCGGGGTGAATACAGAACCAGATGAGCCCAGTCCGCTCCAAGCTTGGGCTGTTACAATGAGTCCAATTGATGAATCTCCAATGAAACAGGCGGGGGGGGGGGGGGGGGGATAA
>JASCZI010060556.1:54387-74679 GCA_036250425.1 Stylosanthes scabra
GATAAAGTCCCAAATTTAGACTAAATTTATACGTGACGGTTGGATCGGTTTGGCTTGGTTGGCTTGGTATGGGATGAGTGCGATCAAATTGGATTCCTTTCTTGGGGACAGGTTCAGTATAAAGTCGGTCTTGTTCTCTTGAAATAGATTGGTTTAGTTAGGCCAAGTATCGGTTTAATCAGATTTAGATCGAGTTAGACTGGTCGATTCAACTAAGTCATGAGTGGTTCAGCCGGGTCGACCACCAAATGAGATTCCTAGCTAACGGTTCTGGGTACCGGTTTGAGATGTGATACTTGTGAATATATTTTGAGGGGTCACTCCCCTGTGGCTTTTGAATGATCATCTGTTTCTCATTGTCAATGCGGTCACCTGCTAATTATAATTCGGCGACGGAATCCCCACCATTGTTCTATCGTCAACAATAAAGCCGGGCTTTACACGACAACATACCTGTCCTGGAGTACGGAGCATACTCAAAAGGGTAGTACAGATCGCTTTGGAGGAATTCCATGACAATCGACAGTTGAGAAACCATACTTGGGATTTATTCTAAGTACTCGTCGGGTGCAAGAAGACAACCGACACATAACCATATGGCTGGCTTGCGCTAGGATTAGGCTTGCATCATTCTTGTTTGCACATTTATTTGTGATTTCTTAGTTATTTCTTAGGTATTGTTTGTCTTTGTTTGTGTTTGTTGATTGATTTTGTTTGTTTTATTTCTTTCTTTTGTTTGAATTGAACGTGAGTAAGTTTCTTTGGAATTTAACTTATTTTTTTAAAATGATTTCTTAAAAATGTTTGAGTTTTATATATTAGGAGATTGGACAAAAAGGGTTTTTCAATTGTTTCAAAAGTTTTCTTATAAAGTTTTAAACGGTTCACAAGATTAGCATTCTCATTTCAAGATCAGAAATTGTTTTTCAAAAGCTATATCATTTTAGAACATTTTCGAAAACCCTTTACTGAGAACGAGCAATGACGAAATGCTCACTCCCTACTCCACAAACCTTTTAAGAAATGTTCGCAGGTACTCGATGGAAGAATTAGGGCTTTGGATTTTCCGCTGCCGCTTGTGTTTTGTTTTAAGATTGTATTTAGTCTCTATTCCTCTCATCATGTGTTTGTATTTAATTTAAGAGATTTAGGACTTATTTTTATTCTTGAGATAATAATTTATACTATTATCTGATTACAAATGTAATTGATATGTGTTACACTCTACGATTTTATCTGTTTTGGTCAGAGACTCCTATGTAATAAGTAGTTATTTATGTAAGTAGTCATGAGATTTCGACTTTTGTATATATGATCATGACATGACAAAAGTCGGGATGTTACAATTTGGTATCGAAGCAGTTCTTTCCTATTTAAAGCCTAAGGAATGTACTAGTTGTGCTTCCTACACAATTTGAATACTTGTCTAAGTGTACGAGGAATAGAGTTCTATGCAGATGACTGTCTTCGATTAAAGTCTATTAGCTTTCCTTCACAAAATTTATGTATTAAGTTTGGCCAGCAGCATATACCGCTAGACTTTGTACATGTGGATGCCAATAGAAACACGAAGACGACCAAAAATGTTTTTGAGTTGGTTAACATCGAAGTTAGGAAACCATTTTTATTGATTAGAAGAATACAAATAGGATTTATTTGACTAAATGTGATTGTGATGCTTGTTTGAAATGATTGAAATGTTTGTTTCTATACGTGACTAGTTGATAGAATCGCGATACGAGTAGTTAGGTTCGAACTTAATTCTGACTTAGCATTGCGTTTGAAGGGTTGGAGTGACGAGTGAGTCAGAATGCGCATAGTATTTTATGCTGGTAAAGAAACGAGTGTGAGAATGTCCGTTTGCCTTATCTTTAAATCTTAAACCTTTTTGAACACCATAAACACTTTTATACCTTGAACCTTTTGAGCCAAGAACCTTTTGAATCTTTTATATCCCGAATCTTTTGAATCCTTTTTTTTTTTGGACTGAGGGTGGTCAAAGACCAAGCCAGCCCACCCCAATCACACCCACACCCCACCCTAACAATCCCCAATCCCTACACGAACCCTACTTCCCCCACTTTATACTCTTCACTCTTTTTGGACCAAGATCTCACATGAATCTTTTTGGACCATGATATCTTTTGAACCTTGAACTTCTTGAATGTGTCTTGTGGCTCTGTTACTTGTTTTACGTGTCATTATATTTTATGATAAGTTAAAAATTTATGTATGTTTTCTCATCTCAACAATTTGGACGAAAATTTATGATATCTCAACATTTGTAACATTTGTGATAAGTTTCAAATTTATGTATTTTGTAACAATTTTCGATGACAAAAATTTTTGTAAGGTAAAATGTAAGACCCCATCTTTTTTAAAATGTTATTATGCATTAATTTTGATCTAAACTATTTACTTAAGACTTCAATTTCGAAATTTTACATATATATTATTTTATTTAAGAAAATTACAGTTAGTTTGATAATATGTAACTTGAACAAAACGATAAATTTAGTTTGAAATAAATATTAGTATTTTATTTATATATTTTGATAAAATCCGATTTAATACGAAATTATTTTTAATATTATAATGATCTAATATTTTTCTTATATTTAAGTATTTTAGTTTAAACTAAATAATACTCTATTTTATAGTAATTGATTATTTTTTCTTGAATAAAAATTTATATTTTGTTGAATAAGAGTTATTTACAAATAAAAATATAATGACTTAGTTTACATATATAATTTTCTTTGTTGAATAAGAGTTATTTAAACTAAAAATATAATGAATCAAACATTTTTCGGCAGTTTTCGCCAGTCTCCTTGTGACAGTTTCGTCTGCACCCCGCTCTGGCAGTTCCGTCTACACCCCCATTCCGGCAGTTCCGTCTGTACCTCGTTCCGGCAGTTTCGTCTACATCCTTTCCTTGTTTCGATTTCTCTACTACAATTTCCTATGTATATTGTTCCAGCAGTGTCACCAATTTATTTCTCAATTTTTTCAAACTCAAGTTGCATTGACACTTGTGTTTGAGAGGGATGTTAAAATATATTAGGATCAATTAGTATATTTGTACTTATTAATTTGATATTACTTATAATTATAGAATATTAGGTTATTATTATTCTGATTTTTTCCTAATCTATAAATAGGTTTGTGCATTATACTATGACATACACAATTCTCATATAATTTTAATACATAAATCTCTTTCTATTGTGTATCCTCTCTCTCTTTCGAACATGAAGTATAAGATATCAACCCCTTTTCATCCTCAAACCAGTGGCCAAGTTGAGGTTTCTAATAGAGAGTTGAAGAAGATCCTCGAGAAGACTGTGAGCATCTCTAGTAAGGATTGGTCTAAGAAGATTAATGATGTTCTCTGGGCCTACAAGACAACATTTAAGACTCCTATTAGGATGTCTTCTTATCATCTGTTGTATGGCAAATCCTGTCACTTACCTGTGGAGTTCGAACACAAGGCTTACTGGGCTCTTAAGTTCCTGAACTTTGTTCATCAAGCAACAGCAAACAACATGCTTCTGCAACTTAATGAGCTAAATGAGTTTAAAATCGGGGCTTACAAAAGTTCTAAGCTTTATAAGGAGAAGACTAAGAAGTGGCATAATAAGAAGATTCAACAGAGGGTGCTTGAACCGGGATAGAAGGTTCTTCTGTATAATTCAAGGCTGAGACTCTTTGCAGGAAAGGTGAAGTCTAGATGGTCGAGTACATTTACTATTTTTTTAGATTTTTAATTATATTCATTAATTATTTATTATTAATATATTATTTTATAATTTTGTTATGACGTAAATATCATTAATTATATTCATTATAAATTAAATTGCATCTATTATTAAAATTAGAACATAAAAAATCACGTAATAAAGGGCTATTCATATTATAAATTAAATGATTTCATATATAGTTATTATCAATTAATTTATTTAATTAATGTAAAATATCACAATCACTGAATTTAATTTTTGGAGTTGGAATTAATATACGGAATAGAGAACAAATTTTTTTTATAATAAATTGTAATTAAATATATCAATTAATTGACTTAACTAATTATAACAATTTTTCAATTATTTGATTTGATTAGATTAAATAGTGACAATTAGTAATGAATAATTAAAGTAACAAAAAATATGACTAATTTAATTTATTTTATTTTCTTATTATCTTCTATATAAATAATATTAAAATGTTTTTTTTCTCCTCCCACTTTGTCTTTCTTTCTTTTGTGATTCATGTACAACATTTGTAATTTCTTTTAATTTTGCTTCTTCCGATTTGTTTTGCCAAAATTTTCAGATTCTAATTTTATTTTATATTAACTATTTTTCTCATATATTTTAACTATTTGATATCAACATCAAATCTGCAATACCCATATTATATATAGAATTAGGTAAAAAAAAAAACTAATGATATGATAGCAACAAAGCATTCATAGTTGAACACAGGATCATTAGTTAATTACTCCCATGCATAGTTAGGTGTTAGGTCTTGTTAAGCATATATGTACCGAACAATGGTCCAATGGACCTTAGTCGTGAGAGGGAGTAGACAGTGAGAATCAGGGAAAGAAAGTGTTCCTTCCGAGGGGAAGCACTCGAAAGAGTCCGAGAGCTAATTCCGAAAAAGGTGGTTAATGTGATGAGAGAATAGCACTAGAATCCCAAAATTAGGATTATGAGTATTCTAGGGCTAATATGAGAGATTAGGGTTTAGAGAATGCGTACCTCGAGGGGGTGCTGCCCCCTGCTTATATAGTTGCGGGTGGTTAAGATTCGGATGGGATCTCTTCATGATCTCATCGAATCTTTCCTCTTTTGCTTTGATCCTCAACCTTTTAGCTTGGTCCTTGACTTATGGACCAAGTAAGTTGATTATTGATTCAATGGATTGGGCCTTATTGGGTCGGTCCGTAACATTGCCCCCACTCGGGAGATGAATGTGTTCATTCGATTTCCGAGTAGTTTGAAATTTCGGAGTGATTTCGATTACTTCCTCCGTGTTATTCCGAATGTGTTGGTCACCTTCCAACTGCTTACGTGTCAGTTGGTTTGTGGTGTGTCGTTTTGTTTTTCACTCGCTGACATGGCAGAAAGAGTGATTACTTTTTTCACGTTTTTCGAAAAGAAAAAGTGGTGGGAGCGGTTTTCAATACTTCAGTAACCGTCCCATCATTAGTGTCATTGCCCCTTTGAATCCCAAAGCTTACTGAAGAAGCTTTGTTGGATTTCAAAAGTTAGAATTCTCTTATCATTTCCTTTTCTCTTCTTTCTGGCAATTCTCTTTCTTCAGCAATCATCTTTCATTCTTTCTTCGAAGAGGCGCTAGTTAAACCTTTCGGCCGGATTCGTAAGTGTGATACTCTTTCTTTCTACATTGTTATCCCCCTTTTGGGTTGTTTGTTGCTTCCTCCTCTTTTCCTCTTTTCCTCGTTCTTCATCTTTGTTACTGTTTTTTCTTCAAATTCTTAGCCATGCTCCTTGTTGCAGGTCTATTTATAATTTGGGGAACGAGGAAAAATGGGGAAGAAGAAGGCTTGTCAGAATGTGAAGGTCCCGCGCCCTTTGAACGCGGTTGAACAAAGGCTTTACGGTTGGGTTGAGGAGTCGATTTTCACTCAACCCTCCGTCCTTGAGGACTCACTTCCTGAACTTCGTCGTCGCATGAGTTTGACGGAAGACGTCGCCGCGGAGGGTGACTTTGTCTTAGAGGCGGCTGGGCCATCAAATCGCCTACCCTTTCAAGAGAGTGAGGGTAATCCCCATTTCTTGTGGGTGTATCAAGAATTATTCACTCGCTTGGGGGTCCGTTTACCGTTCACGAACTTTCAGAAAGAAGTGATGACGCGGTGCCAGGTGGCGGTGAGCCAACTCCATTTAAATGGTTGGGGGCTCCTGCGGACCTTCGAGCGGGTCTGCCTTCATTTTGGGTTCAGGCCTACTGGCCGTTTATTTTTGTATATATATGACATACTCATCCCTCCAAGCGGCTATGGCTTTATTTCTTTCCAAGCACGCCAGGGATGTAAGTTATTTGGCAGTTTTGAGGAGTCTATCCAGGAGTTCAAATGGCATTACTTCAAGGTGTTGCCTGCTCCTGGCTGTCGTGCCTTTTGGTTAGATGATAGGGGGAATCCCTTCCCTTGGGTTTACTGGAACCGAGGGGTTAGGGATTTTGTTATTCACAACCTTGATCCGTTGGAGACGGCTGCTTTTGATTTTTTGGTCTCTCTTCCGGCTGGTCTGCCGAAGAAGAATAATTTGACTTGTCGGTGGATTTTATATAATCCAGACGTTGTTGTTGGAAAATTCCTTGGTAATCTCGAAGTTCGTCTTTCTGTGTATTACTTTGTGCTCATATTTGCTTATCTCACTTGTTTTCGTTCTATCTCTTTCAGACGACTTGCTTCTCGTCAAGATGAAGAAAACTAAGCTTGATAGGATGATGGCTATGATGGTCGATCCATCAAGGATGGCGCATAGGGCTATTCTGCCTACTGGCGTTCCTTCTGCTACTGCTGCTGCTGCTGCCACGGCTGCTTCTTCTACTGTTGCCGAGCTTTCTGCTAATCCGGCCACGCCTGCTGTTCAAGTACCTCCCCCTCCTCCGGCTAGTTCCAGGGCTAAGAAAAGCTCTTCGAAGAGAGAGCGCCCGGAGGCGGTTAATGTGGAGGGAGAGGAGGGTGCCAAGGAGGACCCGGAGGCTGACCTTAGGCATAAAAGGCGTTGGAGGGAGAAGGGAAAGGAGAAAGGGAAGGAGGAGGATGTGATTGATCGTGTGTTGGGGGAAGATGCTGCTTGGGAGCATGCGGTGAACCCACTAGACTTGGCTTTTCCTAAGGAGTATAATTACCAGAAAGCCTTGGATGGTAGATTAACTTCATCTTCCGTGCGGAAGCATCTGGAGGGGATGCTGCCGGATCAGCTGCTCGGAGAGTCGTGGCGTCTCCAATGTCAGGCTCTTGCTTGCCAACAGGTATATTGTTAGTTTCTTGTTGTGTTTTAGTGTAGTTTGCCTTTGAGGTTATGTCTGATTTTGATTTTTTACTTGTGCAGCTCGGCTTGGAGAGTGCTCTGAAGGCCAAAACCAAGGCTGAGGAGGAGTTGCTTTATGTCAAGGATCAGCTTTCGGTCCTAAAGGCAGAGAGGGGCTCTGCTTTGGAATACCTCCCCTTGAAGGAGAAAGCTGATTCTCTTGCTCAACAGCTCTCTCAGAAGGAGGTTGAGCACCAGTCTGCTCTTGAGCGGGTGGCCTAGTTGGATGAGGACCTCAAGGTCTTGAAGGCTCAACTGGAGTTTGCCCAACTTTCCGTGAGCAAGGATCAGAAAAGAGCTGAGTCTGCTGAAAGCAATGCGAAGACCCTTGCAGCATCTTTGGAAACTGTCCAGGCCGAGCTGACTAAGGCGAGGGATGAGGCTAACTATTGGTGCATCGAGTGGAAGAGTCTTGGCACCGAGGCTCAAGAGACGTATCAAGAGACGTTGGAAATAGTCCTTGATCAAGTGTCTCATCTCTGTCCTGGTGTGGACTTTTCGGCCATTACCCTGAAGACTCGCTGGGATCCGAAGGGTAAGAGGATTCATGTCCCCGAAGAACTTCTTGGTGATGGTGCTGAAGTTGCGGAGACTCTCCCTGAGGTGGTGCCGGAGCACCAACAGGAGCAAGGAAACGCGTCGGCTGGTGTTAGTGGGGAATGCCTCACTTGAAATTTGTAATATTTTTCTTACTTTTTTGGTTATGCCCTTAGTGGCTTTTCTGACATTGCACCCTTTGGGCGCTTGATTTTTGTGGATATTGGCTTCTTGGCCACTCCTTTTTAAGTGTGTGGCCTTAAAAAGGTTTTTTGCTTCATTTGCTTGCTTCCGCTTAGTTTTGCGTTTAGAGCTTACTATTTGTTTTGGCACTTGATAGTGTTCCTTGTTTGGAGCACTTTGATGACTTGTGCTTTTTCCTTCGTTAAGTCTGCTTGTCGCGATGTCTTTTGGTTTATTGACTATCGGTTTGCATGACTTGTGTTATTTGCAATTCAGCATCTGGGTGATTAGTCCGGTGTGGTTCCATGGTGTTTGTTCCGACCACTTTATAAGTTGCCCTTTGGGATAATTTTAAAGCCTTAATTCTGGCTCCCGGGCTCTTTGTTCTCTTTTTGAGACTCAAAAGAAATGCATGATAAGTAATGCTTGATAAGTAAACAACAAAGAGTGTAAAAGTGAAATACTTGTTTTATTAATAACGGCCAAGGTGGCCGGAACGCTTACATGCCTCGTTAAAACCTCGTCATCCGAAAAACCCTCTTGGGGAAAAAATAAAGATGGGAGGAAAAAGAGTACATGTTGCTACGTTCTGTTTACATGTGGTACCTTTTTCAGTTTGTTATGTGCCAAGTTCTTGGCACTTGTGCCCCTTCAACTGTACGGAGCTTGTACGCTCCTTTTCTGAGCACTACGACCACTTGGTAGGGGCCATCCCAGTTTGCCCCTAATTTCCCTTGGGCGGCATTCTTTCCTAAAATGTCAGCCCTTCTTAGTACCAAGTCTCCTTCTTCGAGTTCTCGGCTCTTGACATTCTTGTTGTATCGGGCTGCTAAGAGTTCCTTTGCCGCCTGCTGTCTCATTCTTGCCTCTTCTCGGAGTTCATAGATTAGATCTACGTCGTCTTCCCGATGCAAGTTGTTTTCTTCCGGGCTGTAGCCTGAGACCCAGCCAGTTCCCTCAGCTAGCTCTAAAGGGACCATTGCCTCTGTGTCATAAGTAAGTCGGAAGGGGGTTAGCCCCGTCGACGATTGTTCTGTAGTTCTGTATGACCAGAGGACACTTCCGAGCTCTTCCGCCCAGCAGCCTTTCTTGTCGTCGAGCCTCCTTTTTAATCCGTTTAGGATTATTTTGTTCATGGCCTCGACTTGTCCATTGGCTTGGGGGTGCTCAACCGAGGAGAATTGCTAATGGATGTGAAAACCTTGTAGAAATTCTTTGAATTTCTTGTCGGTAAATTGGGTGCCATTGTCAGATGTGATCGATGTGAGTGGTTCTGCTTCCACCCACTTGGTGAAGTAGTCAATAGCTACAATTAGGTACTTGACTTGCCCGGGCCCTTTTGGAAAAGGGCCAAGGAGGTCTATTCCCCATTTGTCAAACGGCCAAGGTGAGACGATACTTGACAGCTTGGTGGACGGTATCTGCTGTACCTTGGCGTGCTCTTGGCGATGTATTGCACGACGTCAGCCCTTATTTGGGGCCACCATACACCGGCTAGGAGAATTCTCCGGACGGTGTTTTTTACTCCTTGGTGTTGACTGCAGGCTCCTTCATGCACTTCTGCTATGATGGTGGGGACTCGTTCTTTTTCGACGCACTTGAGCAAGGACATAGCCGCTGCTCTTCGGTATAACTCTCCACCCACCATTACATAATTCATTGCGTCCATTTTTATGATGTTCGCCTCCCATTATTCCTTTGGGGGGCTTCCTTTTTCAAGAAAATCGATGATGGGTTTTTTTCAGCTGATCTCGTCCGAGATTACAAACACCTCTTGGGGTTCGTCAATGGAGGGCATTTCTTTGATCTCTTGGATCAGGGTGCGGTTGCTTCCGCTTGGTTTGGTGCTAGCCAACTTTGACAGGGTATCCGCTCGGTCATTCTCTTTCTGAGGGATGTGCTTTACTTGTACTTCCTTAAAAAAGGCTTGAAGCTCTTTTACTTTTTCCAATAACTTGGCCATTTGGCGATCTTTGGCCTGATAGCTTCCGTTCACCTGGGAGGTGACGATTTGAGAGTCAGATCTGACTTTTAGCTCTGAGATTCCGACCTCTTTTGCCAGTTTTAAACTTGCTATCAGCGCTTCATACTCCGTCAGGTTGTTACTTGCTTGAAATTGGAATTTAACTGTCATTTCTAAGATGACTCTGTCTGGTCCTTCTAGGAGGATGGCCCCGCCGCTTCCTTTGTTGTTTGAGGATCCATCTACGTGGAGGACCCATGCTAAAGAATCGGGGTTTGGGGCGTTTGAAGTGAGTTCTGCAATGAAGTCAGCCATTACTTGCCCTTTTATTGCTGTCATTCCTTCATAGCTGATGTGGTACTCTAAGAGCTCCATCGACCAGCTCAGCATTCTTCCGGCCAGATCCGGCTTCTGCAATACTTGTCGTAACGGCTGATCCGTTTTGACAATTGGGTGGGCTTGGAAATATTGCCTTAGCCTTCTGGCAGTTACTACCAGTGCTAATGCTAGCTTCTCCAACCTTTAGTATTTCAGTTTCGCCCCTTGGAGGGTTTTGCTTACGAAGTACACAGGTTGATGCACTTTATTCTTCTCTTGGACTAGGGCTCCGGCGACTGCTTCTTCAGTTGCGGCCAAGTAGACTATGAGGGGTTCTTCTGGTTCCGGTTTGACTAGGATTGGGGGTACGGATAGGTACTGTTTGAAGCTTTTGAAAGCTTCTTTGCACTCTTCCGTCCACTTGAACCCTACCCCTTTTTTCATTAGCTTGAATAGGGGGGCCGCTTTCATAGCTGAGGCTGCTAGGAACCTAGAAAGGGCTGCTAGTCTGCCGGTCAGCATCTGTACTTCTTTTAAAGACTCCGGCTGCTTCATGGAGATAATGGCTTGGCATTTTTCTGGGTTAGCCTCAATTCCTCTGTTAGTTAGCATGAAACCAAGGAATTTGCCGGCTTCAACAGCAAAGGCACACTTTGCCGGATTCAAGCGCATTTGGTGTTCCCGTAATTTGCCGAAGACCTTCTCCAAATTGGGATTAATTCTTCCTCCGCCCTTGCTTTAACTAGCATGTCATCGACATATACTTCAAGAATGTCGTCGATTAGCTCTTTGAACACTCTGTCCATGAGCCTTTGGTATGTAGATCCCGCATTCTTCAACCCGAACGACATTACCGTGTAGTAGAAGCTGCCGGTGGGAGTGATAAAAGCTGTCTTTTCAGCGTCTCCGGGGTACATTGGGACCTGATTGTACCCGGAATAAGCATCCATGAATGTGAGGAACTTGTAGCCGGAAGCTTTGTCGACTAATCCATCAATGCTTGGGAGTGAGTATGGGTCTTTAGGACATGCCTTGTTCAGGTTGGTGTAGTCGACATACATGCGCCACTTCCCGTTGCTTTTGGGTACCATGACCACATACTAAGCCATGTGGGGTACTTGATCTCTTTGATGAATCCTGCATCAAGAAGGCTTTGAACTTGTTTCTTTGTTTCAGACACCTTCTCCGGGCTTATACGCCGTAGCTTTTGTGCTACCGGCTTGCTGCCGTGGATGATGGACAGCTTGTGGCTGGAGTAGTTTGGATCTATTCCGGACATGTCAGCCACTGTCCATGCAAAGAGATCGGAATTCAGCTGCAGAAACTGGGTTAACTTGCTTTTCAATGCTTCCGGCAGGTTCTTGGCAATCATGGTTACTTGCTCGGAATGTTGTCCTATTTGGACCTGCTGGAGGTCGCCTTTCGGCTTCGGTCTTTCATAGACTTTCTTTTCCGGTGGTTCGAGATCCACTAAGAGGCACCCTTTGGCTTCTTCCGGCTTTTCTAGCTTCGGAAGTTGTTCTTTGGAGATGTGCAAAGTGGCATTGTGGCATTTCTCCGCTTCTTGCTTATCTTCGCGAAGTACGCCTACTTTTCCTCCGTCAGTTATAAACTTCATGGTCAAGATGGAGGTTGCTATAACCGCTCCTATCCGGTTGAGGGTCGGTCTTCCCATAATCGCATTGTAGGCGGAGTTATGGTTGACGACCAGCCACCTTACTTTTGTGCTTCTCCTGTTCGGTGGGTCCCCAACGGTGGCCCACAATGTCACGAAACCATCCGGAGTTACTCTTTCGCCGGAGAAACCGACTAACTCGTCGGAATGGCTCTCCAGGTCCTTGTCGGTGAGTCCGAGTGCATCAAAGAAACGTCGGAAGAGGATGTCTGCAGAGCTTCCTTGGTCTATGAAGACTCGTCGGATTCTTGCGTCAATGACATCCATGGAAATCAGTAGGGGAGGATTCAGGGTATTGGTTGTTCTTCTGATTTCTTCCGAAGAGAATGTGATTTCAGGAGGTGGTTTATCATGCAATGTCCTAGGCATGACTTCCACAGCAGGGCATGACTGTTTGCTCCTTTTGGCCGCTTTTCGGGATGGTGGGTTAGCTTCATCCCAAAATCATCTTGATTTCCCTTCTAAACACTCCGTCTTTGGGCTCATCTTTTCTTTCAGTGGACCTTTCCGGGCTGTCTGCCCTTTGCCTTGTCCTTCTATCGTCCCTTCGGTCACTGCTCCTTCCAGTGTACTCACAGAACTTTCCCTTCTTCAAACCTTTCTCGACAAACTCGAGGAGGTCACGGCAATCTTCTGTGTCATGACCGTTTTGCTTATGATACTTGCAGTAAGCATTTCGGTCTCCTCTATGATTATTCTTGATTACTCGTGGTGCGGGGATACTTTCCACTTGTGATACTTCATAAAGGAAGGTTGTAAGCGAGACGCTCAGTGGATTGTAGTAGGATCTGCCAGAGCGCTGTTCCCGCCTGCTGCGGTCTTCTCGCGGCAGATCCTTCCGACTAGCTCTTTCTTGTCGCGGTCAGTTTTTACTGCCGTCTGTCCTTCTTCTTGTTGCAAGTAATCATGAGATCTTTCTTGAATCTCCTCCATAGTTTTGGGTGGCCTCTTGGTAAGGCTTTTGAGGAATGGGGTACCTTCTCTGAGGCCTTTAACCAACACCATGAGGGTTGCTTGACATTCAAGTCCTTCAATCTGAGTGCATTCAGAGTTAAAGCGGTCCAAATAGTCCCGTAGGGACTCTTCTGGCTTCTGCACGATTGAGTAGAGGTTTAGGTAGGTCTTTGGGAGCCTTCTCCGAGTGGTGAAGTTTTTCAGAAAACCTCCAGACAGGTCGGAAAAGCTCTTAATGCTTCCGAGTGCTAAAGAGTTGAACCATGTCAGCGAGTCCTTTTTAAAGGACACGGAAAAAGCTTTGCACTTTGTAGCATCCGAAGCATTCAGGAGCGCCATCCTGTTGTCAAAGGCATCTAGGTGATGCTTCGGATCACTGCTCCCATCGTATAGCTCCATATCCGTCGAGTATTTGAATTTCTTAGGGAGCTCTTCCGAGATGATGGCGAGTGAGAAGGGATGTTTGCTGTTCTCTTTCGCAGGTGGGTTTCCAACCACAACCGACGGTTTCCACGTACGGGAACGCAAGTCACTCACCCCTTCGTCCTCATCTGTGTATGTGAGCCTATTGCGGAGTTTTTCTTTCAACTCTTGGTCACGCTTTTCAGCTTCCTCCAACAAAGCTTGTTGTTTTGCGGTCATGGCTTCCGCCCTTTTCATCGTCTCAGTGGTGATCTCTGCTTCCCGAGTTTGTCTCTCAAGGAGCTCTCTCAGGGCAGTTTCCATCTGCTGGATACTCTGATTTTGGGGAATTACTCCCTTCTCCGGGGTGAACTGGGGGATGATGTCGTCAGCACATTCGTTGTTGAGTGGCGCGTCCACCATCTTCAGCTCAGAGGTTCAGCTTTCGTCTCTTGTCTAGATTCTAAAGTCTAGTCCCCATAGACGGCGCCAATGTTAAGCACAGATGTATCGAACAATGATCCAATGGACCTTAATCGTGAGAGGGAGTAGACAGTGAGAATGAGGGAGAGAAAGTGTTCCTTCCGAGGGGAAGCACTCGGAAGAGTCCGAGGGCTAATTCCGAAGAAGGTGGTTAATGTGATGAGAGAATAGTACTAGAATCCCAGGATTAAGATTATGAGTATTCTAGGGCTAATATGGGAGATTAGGATTTAGAGAATGCGTACTTCGAGGGGGTGCTGCCCCCTACTTATATAGTTGCGGGTGGTTAAGATTCGAATGAGATCTCTTTATGATCTCATCGAATCTTTCCTCTCTTGGTTTGATCCTCAACCTTTTAGCTTGATCCTTGACTTATGAACCAAGTAAGTTGATTATTGATTTAATGGATTGGGCCTTATTGGGCCGATCCGTAACAGGTCTTAAGCGTTGTATTATAATATAATAATATATTTTACCATGGTCATGCATAAATAAAAATTATACCCTATTTTATTTTAAGGTTTTGTACTTCTATAATTGCGATATCATGTTTTTTTTTTTATTTTTGATAATTAAAGCAATATTTATGAATTGCACGCATCTTACGCTCTTGAAGTAGTATATGATGATGCATTTATCCCCAAAAAGAATGCAATAGAATATGTTTTGATTGTACTCTGAAAAAGAATAAAATTTTTCCCCTCTCTCAAGGACAATATACTTGTTCCTTCCTCATGCTTGATCAAACGAATGAATGAAACTTCGTATATAAAGGGTATTATGTCTAAATAAAGACCATATACTTTGAGGCCCTAAACCCTAACGAAAAACCTCTGCAGGTTTATCTAAAAAAAGTAGAACTGCAGAACTGAGTCAAGTGATGGTGCTGCGTCATTTGTCTTGATAAGAAAGCCTCATAACAAATGAAAGTGCTGCTGATATTCTTCAACCAGTTTCATTTCATCACAAAGACTTGAAATATAAGGAATTATCCCTCCATTACAATAATGCCTATAGATCCCATCACCTACGAGATCATTTAACAAAGAAGCTGGATCTCTGGCTCCACCATGCTGTAGGAATTTCGTTCTTAAAGCAAATCCGGTAGTTAGTGATAGTGGATCTTCCTGGCACAACTTCTTCCATATGGTAGCAGCAAAACATTTGGCATACAAATAGCTATAATAATACGCTGCACCATAGTTAAGGAGATGACTAAATCGGGCCTCCCAATGTGTTCCTTCCACATGTTCCCAACAAGTATGCTCTCTTTTCAGTTCAGCAACAAGAACTAGTGTCTCCATAAGGGAGTGGCTGCTCTCCATAAAGTGTCTGATCAACCAAGGCATAGAATATCTGATTTATTTGTTAAGATTAACTTCAAGACATAAACGATTTCTTTTGACTCCTTTTATTAACTCCTAATTATTTCAATTAGTAACACATTAATTTAAGAAAGTATTAAAATTCGAGAAAAGGAACCGATTGTATGGGAAATCCTTCAAGAAGTTATGCAGGGCATCCCGTCTTCCTAAATAAAGCGCCTACTATGCATAGAATAGGCATACAGGCATTCCAACCTATTTTAGTGGAAGGGCGCGCCATTTGTTTACATCCATTAGTTTGTAAGGGATTCAATGTAGACTTTGATGGAGACCAAATGGCTTCACGTGCCTTTATCTATGGCTGTTCATGTGCCTTTATCTTTGGAAGCCCAAACGGAAGCTCGTTTACTTATGTTTTCTCATATGTATTACCAATAATCAAGTTATCATCCAAAATTTATATGAATTATCATACGTAACTCATATATCCAAGATTAAATTATCATCCAAAATTTATATAAGTTATCATCCGTAAGTTATGATACACGAACACTGACACGGGACACGACACGACACGCCGACACACCAATTTCAATTTTTTATATGACATGGGGACACGACATATATATAAAATATAATGCATTTTTAATAAAATTATAACAATATCTTGACATTTTATTTATATTAAAATTTGTATTTTTAAATTTTTTTAATGTTTTTTTTAATTATATAAAATATTTAAGATAAATTTTAGTTTTGAAAAATAATAATATAGAGAAAATTTAGGGAGCCCATAGTTTGTTAGCCAATAGGTGGCCAATAGGTTTTTTCCTTCTTTTCGCTTCTTCCACCCTCTTATTTGTGCTTGAGGCTCAACATTTCTAATTTGTTTAATTTACCAAATTTTGCAAATCATAATTTAATTTGGTTTATATTAACTCTTTTTTTCTTATGTATTTTTATCAATAATTTTTAAAATATGTTATTATTTTGTTTATTAATATTTTAGTTTGTTGCTGTATTTTTAAAAAGTTGATTAATTGATTCTTATTCATTAATTTTGGGTTTCTTCCGTGTATTTATCCATCTATTTTGCAAATTTTGTACGTCTTCATTTTGTTATATATTAATTCTTTTTTAGTGTTATTAATATTTTTCGTTTTGTTTTCTCTCTTCCTAAACATTCTAATACTTTCTAATAAGAAGATTGGAAAATGTGGAAAGAAATTATGGCGATAATAATTAATCATACAAATTATATACTATATAATTATTATATCAAATCAATTGAAATTAATTAATTATTACAACGAGTAATAGTCAAATAGGTTGACATAGCGCATTCTAATGTCATTTTTTATGTCTTTTTTAAACATTATTTTGTAAAGTATACTATTTATTAAATGACAAGATTTTTTAACATTAATAATTAGTTACGATAAAATTTATCAATCATTACAAGATTTTATATCATATCATTTTAATAATTATAGTAATTCTTTTCTTGCATGTTGAGCATTATATAAAGAATGTTTCATTTGCAACTCATACGTATCTATTCTAGAGCAGGTGACTTTCATTGATTTTTTTTTTTAACTATTTTGTACAATAATAGCAATGTATTCTCCGTTTTTTTATCTAAGTTCATTTGTTTAAGATATAAATTATAATTTTATACGTATTACGAATTCAACGGTATTTTTATTTGTTTAATTATATAATAATTAGCTCTCTCCAAATTTGATATTTTAATTATTCCTTAAAAAAATCAACTTAGATTACTTTTATTTGACTGAAAATAATTATCCCTCATCAAACTTTGTTTTTTATTATTCTTTGTTTGTTTTGTAGAAGGAATTGCTTGAAGTTAATTAAGAAATTTTAAGAGTATTATACCTAATATTGATTAATAAATATAATAGAAGAAAACCCCTTCTTGCACATAAAAAAAGGATATACCAAAATTTGATTTCATAAAATTGAATTCTGTAGGTCTAAAATGTTTGAACTTATTTAGATTTTTTTATTTAATATTAAAATATATCATATATGATTAATGTTTTTAAATTTGCAAGTGGATTTTATTTTACTTAAAATAAAGGTTCTTATTTGATCCACTAAAAGAATAATTAGTCAATGAGTGATAGTTCCATTCACTAACAAAGGATTAATAATACATCTTACGAATTTTTTAATCACTTTGTAATTATATTTAAAGATTGAATCAATCATATGATCTATTGAAAATATGATAATTCTATTGTAGTTATATGATAAATTTTTTACTTTGTATATTTAGAAAATAAGTCTAATAAAATAAATTGTAGTGAAAAAAGTAGAGAAGATATATATTTTTGTTGCATCGCACGGATACATACACTAATATACAACATGTAACATAATTATATTTAAAAAAAAAAAAAAAAGAATTATTGAATGCAAAAGGAATAAGGAGCAAGAATATGCTAATTACTCTTGGTACAATTAGCAGGAGCAAAAGAAACCTTATTCCCTTGAAGATCATACTCCACCTGAAAATTAACCTGTGCTAAATTCCCAAAGATGGATACTCCATTTAACTCTGTGTTTGGAAGTAGCAACAAGCATACCAAGTTTTCATCAACAAAAGTGTACATGTTCTCCCTTGGCAAAGCAACATCAGCACCTTGAAAGTGGAACACAAAATCAGGCACTTCAACACTTGATACCGATCCTTTGAAACTGCCACAAAAACGGAACGGGTTTGGAGGGTCTTTCACTGCCTCAATAGACGAGGATTTCATGACCATAGTCACAATATCATTGAACACACTTGCGTCGATATAAGTCAACGTTGTCCCCGAATCAATGATTATGTTGCTGGAATTTTGGTTATTCTGAATCGTGTTATTACCAACACTTATGCCTTCAAGATTAAGGTTGTAATTATTGGGTGCAGAAGAATTGGTTACTAATGGAGTTGACATAGCTCCATTTCCTGAAATGATTGCGTCGTCCCCGAATTTGAATTTGCTCGTGTAATTTGAACCCAAAGGGACCAAACAATAGGAGAATTTGTGACCAATTTGGTCACCAAGTTGTGAAACTAGTGACAAAGGCCCTGCTCCTAGACCAACTAGCCCTGTGGCTTTTTTAGTGCTATTGAACGTCGTTACACTATTGTTATGGCCACATCCAAAAATTGAACTTGGAAATGTAACATCACCGGTTGAGTCAAAACTTATGGAATCAAGAGCCAATTCTCCAACTGTGTAAGACGTGTCGCCATATGAGTACAAATACTCGCAAACATTTGAGTTTCCACATGTATGTGGGTATTGGGCTAGTAGTGTGCAATTTTGTGAGGTACATGAAATTGGAGTGTAAGTGAAAGAGTTGTTTGGATCAAATAATGGGCTGTCTTGGGGGAAACAACTAGACTCGTCCACGCAGGGCGAGCATTGAACCCATGTGAGATCACTGCCCGTATCTGCGAGGACGATTCTTTCTATCGGAGGAGTGCCAATATAGACTTTCGTGAAGTATTCGCCGATCCCGGCAATTGAAAATACAACTGATTCAGAAGATTTATTGTTATTTTTATTCAAGGCATATCGCGCAATGGAACGCAGTGCAGCCTTCTTATAAATATCTGACGAGGTCAATGAAGAGTCATAAAATGGTGAGAGTGGTGAATCATGGTGAATAAGATCAATGGTGAAGCTTGTTTTGGTTCTCCTAGCTTCAACAAAGGGTATCAAATTAAAAAATGGGCACAAAAGAGTGGAAAAAGAGAACAATAACAAAAGGGTATGCATGATGGTGTTGGTTGAGAAATATGTATCAAAAGAGCTTCTATTTATACAATGATCAAGAGACTTTTGTGTTAAGGTATACCATTGACATATTCCTTAATCCTCTGTTGTTCTTGTCATTCTTTCTAAAGAAAATATTTTATTTCCCACGTTTATTATAATGTTGTTGTGATTAAGTTGATAAGTATGTATACTATATTGTATCATTGTATGACTTAGTTATGTAATAAGAGTTTGTAAGACCTTAATTAGTTTTCTTTCACTTCTTTTATTTTGTGATTAATTAATACCTACCTACCATTATTGACGTGTTCCGATCCGCTCTGTTTTGAATTGATCAAGTTTATATTTTATTAATTACTATTGGTAGAAATATTAGAAAGTTTTAAAAAAATATAATATCTTAGATATATATTTTGACATCTAAAATTAAGGACTTAATATAGATGCTTCCCTTTTTTCGGAAGTTCTTTTAAACATTTTTGACAAATTTTATTTGCACATATATAATACCTATAATACTTGATGCAAATTTTGTTTTTAAAATTTTGTGAAAAGTAAAAGATTTTATGCATGCCCTTTAGTTTATTGTATGAATTGATTTTTTTTCTTTTGGGTGTCCGTATGAATTGATTATTCATGATTTATTTCTTTTAACAATAATTATTATTTCTGATAGTTCTGCGTCTAATATACGGAATTTTTTTTTTTTTTGAAGTGTGTGTGATACTTGAACCACGGACGGAACTAGGGCTGCACATGGATCGGATCAGATCCGCAGATCCGCGGTAAAACCCGTAAATCCGATCCGAAAATGCGGATCTGATCCGATCCACAAAGGGTGCGGATCGGATAATATCCGATCCGCAAATATTGAGGATCGGATAGCGGATTTGTATGAGACATCCACGTATCCGATCCGCGTATCCACACCCTTAATTAATAAATAAATAAATAAATAATAAATAAAAAATATATATATGTTAGTAATGTGATGAGAAACCCTAGTGCAGCCTCCCCATATCCCAATTCCAATCTCAAACTCTCTGCATCTCATTTTCAGTCTCCAACGCTAATAACCACACACAACCCCACCCACACACGCACAATCCCCATCGTCACTCACTCCATTCAAACCACCAAAAACATCGTCCCCATCACCTTCTCTCCGCAACTCCGCCTGCGCCATCACCCACCGATCATCGACCTTCTCCAGTTTTCCCTCTTCATCTTCGATTCATCGTCGCTTCCAGTTTTTCTCGTCGCGGCTTCCATCATCTCCTCAAAGAGGAATAGAGGACTGTCGCTACTTCGTCTCTGCTCAAAGACAATTGTCGCCGTCTCGTCTCCGCTGCTAACCCTTGGTGTTAGCCCACTCAGCCGTTCTGCTCTTCGACGTCTTGTAAGTTTTGCTCCTCGTCGCCGTAAGCCGTGAACCTCTTTTTTCTTTCGTTCTGCTCGTCACCGCCGCCTACCTCCTCCCCTCTACTCTTGACTTTTAACCCTAAATCGTTTAATTTTAATTATTTTTTTAGTTTCTAATTATATGTTCAAAGTTGTTATGATGAGATTTTTGTTCGAATTGGTT
>JASCZI010060556.1:80896-91797 GCA_036250425.1 Stylosanthes scabra
ACCACTTGGAGAAAAACAGTCCAAAACATCACATTAAAAAAAAACATCAACCAATCAAGCCCAACTCCATTATTATATTTATTTCTTAAGTGGTCATTAAGTTGAAATCACAATTACCCAGAAGTTACGAGTATAAATTAAATGATGATTTGATTAACGTCTCCCACACATGACATCATCAGAGATGTGGGTCCCGGTGCTGAACCAACACTGCAACAGCAGTACAACTATTAAGTAGGTGCTGAAGGTTTCACCTTTCAGCACCATAGAATTACCCATGTTTAATTCATATCACTAGAGAATGAAGTATATTAGGTTAAAAAAAATAAATTAATTTAAATGAGCAAGAAGAAAGAAATGAAATGAGTATTGACAACCCAACAAACTGCAACTCTTGTTCGAAATCTGAACTATTTTCTTGGGGTTACCCCTCTTTTATTTTGTCCGCTTATGCTTTTTAATGCTTATGCTTTCTAATGCTCCTTATAAAGTGTATTGTATTTGTCATTTTTCAATAATGAAATTCAGTATCTCTTTGATAATTAAAAAACAAAAATTAATAATATAACTCAAAACTTGTTTTCTAGTTCATGCTCATGACATAACACTTATTCTATTTTTTCGGTTGGCCTTTAGATATAATGCATATAGATTGTTTGAGTGAGTTTCTATAAAAAAAAAAATTGAAGTGATTTTTTTTAAAAGAGTTTTTGTAAAAATAAAAATAATAATAATAATTTTATGTTAAATATCTAATGTAAAAATATTTATTTATTAATTATATTTTAGTATAACAACATATTGATTTATTTTTTATATTACAATATTTATTTTTCAATGCAAAATTTAATAGTAACTTAATTGTTCTATTTTTTTTGGGACTAAAACTTAATTGTTCTATTTGACGAGAAGCATAATTATATGAGTGTAGAATGAACTCAATAAAATAGAAGTAGAAGTACCAACTTCGACAATTAGAAGAGAAGGGAAAAGTGGGCTTTTGAATTTTGGAGTAGATTTAAGGTAAATGATGAAATCTGTCCAAAAAAATAAAAAAGGTAAATGATGAAAGAGTAGTCCTCTTAATTTTGTTTTGAAATTGTAGTAAATGGTCTCTTTTTTTTTTTGGTAAACGTAGTAAACGGTCTCTAGTATCCTTTAAAAAAGAAAGGACAGCCCAACAACAATCAAAAAATGAAAGAAAAAAAAAAGCATTTTGGGCATTTTTCGTACATCACAAAAGATAATAGGGTGGATGTAAATTTTGACTATACACAATGGTCAGATCATAATATCACATAAAACCCACTAACTTGTGTCAGTTGAAGGTGCCAATTAAGAAGTGTGCGGCACGCCAACAAGAAAAGAGGCGTATCTAAAACTCACCATATTCCACGTAATATGAAAGTTATCATTCATAACCTTTTATTAACAGCCAAAAAAAAAAAATAATTACTCATTGACATCTATTATTTCTTAAGTGAAGGTTTTATATATTTTTTTATATAAAATTAAGAGTCTAATTTTAATACACATACAGTATAAAGAGTTTTACACAGTCATTTAATCAAATTCATGTATTTATATTGAATGTATATGTAAAATTCTTTTACACCGAAGCGGTGCATAGAAATTAAATTCTAAAAGTAATGAGAAATTATGTTATACATAGGTGAAACAATTCATTAGCAATTTTTTCTTCCAAAATATATATAATATTTATATTTATTGTTTTGGACTTTTATTTTTCATGAAGTCAATATATTTATTGTTTAGGGTATCGAGCTTCATGCTCGTTGAGGTAATGTGCGATGTGGCCTAGTTGACTGGATACGGCTGAATGGGTAGCCTGCCCTGTCATTATGATCATTAATGCGAAGTTGTTTTGTAATTCAAGCAATTACTAACCCGCTAGGGAGTTGTTATTATCAGCCAAGAAAGTACTTTTATACATATTAGCGGCTTCATAGGCACTGTCGTACGCGTGTTTATTCAGCCACTTTTTTTATTAATTTATGGTTGATGATTATTATTATTATTAGTAATTATTATAATTTTTAACAATATATTATTCACCCGTTTAATTTATTATTTGAATAATATTCATCACTTCAATATTATTATTACATTATGTATATTAATTTTGTGATTGAAATTAAAAAATTTATGAAAAAAAATATTTTTAAAATTATGATCTATGAAATAACACACAATGGGCAGATATAAGACATTTAAACTATAGGAATCAATATTAAGATTTATAGAATACAGATTAAGATAATATTTTGCGTTAAGAATATATTTTTTTTGTGCTATATCAAATATTTATTATAAAATTTTTGTTCTTTACATTACTCTATTAATTTTAAAATATTAATTATTAGAATTTTTAAGAACATATTATTTATTCGTTTAATTTTTTATTTGAATAATATTTTTTTCTATCATTATTTTAATATTATCATTACATTATCTCTATCATTGGTGTGATTGAAAATAATATTAGCTTTAAATTTTATACATTATCTCTATCATTAGTTACTCCTTGATTATCTCAAAATTATTAGCAGCAAGTAAATGATATATTTTTTTTGTAATCAATTTTTTTGGGTCAACATTAGCCAAGTCTTTTAAATTATTTTATTTATTTCAAATTCTAGACTCTAAATCTTAAATATTTAATCCTAAACTCTAAGCTCTAAAATTAGTTAATATTGATTATGTAAAATTTGTATCTTATACTTTCCCAAATAAATTCGACTGAAATAGGGTGTTAATAAATCATTACATTGTTAGTTTATATTTAAAAAAAATCAAGATCAAAATTTACCAAAATTATTCACAAAATAATTTTTTATGAATGTGACTAAATTTATTTTAAAGACTTATTTATTATAACTTTTAAGAATATATTATGCATCTGTTTAATTTTTATTTGAATAATATTTATCATTTTAATTTTGTCATTACATTATGTGTATCAATCTTGTGATTGAAACTAAAGAAATTAGAAAGGAATAATTTTAAAATTATGATCTATGAAATGACAAATAATAAGTAGATATTAATCTTTTTTCTAAGATTATATATAATATTTTTTTATTAAAAAGAATAAATATGATATTAAATACATGTTATTTATTTTAAAAAAAAGATGAATTGTATTCAAATGTCATCGACTTCAGCTATGTGTTCTTCCTTTTTAAGAAGCAAACCAGCTTATGAATCTGAACTTGATAAACCTTTCATTTTTCTGCAAAATAAAAATGAGAAAATATCGGAAGCTTACATATTTGGGAGCCAATAGGAGTCTCCATGAAAACCCTAACCCTATCTCTTTTCTTTCTTTCTTTCGTTCTTCCTCCCTCCACCGCAGCATTACCGCGCCGCTAAACCCTTGCCATCATGTCGACCACTACCGCGTCTTTTTCTTTTCTCTGCGCCGCAGCCACCGTTGCGAGCTTCTTCTTCTTCTCCTCTTGTTGTGCAAATGCTGTCCTAGGGTGAAGATGATGAGGAGCTCATTGGATCAGAGGATTTCGGCGGCGGAGTCTCCGGGGTTGTCACTGTTGATGTCTTCGTTGGTGTTGTCAATAGCGGGAGGTAGCAGTCCGCAGTCGTCTCGGTTTGTTAAGCCTCGTAAGTAGATGAGTATGGCAGATGTGATGAGTGTGCATATGTGGTGACGGAACAGAATGATAACCGCCTCTTTTTCTTCTTCTTCTTCCACCTTCCTCGTTTCTATTGATGTTGCGTTGGTGAGGGCTGCAGTTGGTGGTGGTTTAGGGATCCGCGACGGCGATGGTGGTGACGATATATTAGTTACGAATGATAATTTTTTGGTAGTGGTGATGGTAAATGAGTTACAGATAGTGACTTATATATTCTGTGGGTGATCAATTTTATTCTGCTTGGATGATTACTTTTTCAGTTTCAATTGATATTTTTTAATTTCGAATATTAACTTCTAATTGAACTTAATGAATTCCTAATGTTAATTCTGTAAAAATATTAAATAAAAATATAGAGTTTTGTGAGTAGCCAAAATAGAAGAATTACGCGACAAAAAATCCTATTGGGACTACAATGACCTTTACTACTGTTTCAATATCACTTCAGTAGGACTTGCACTCTTGACACATGTCCAATATAACATTTTTTATATTTACCAAATACTCTTATTATTACTCTTAATTTATTTTTCAAAATGTTTGGCCAAGGCCTAGGCCTCTTCATTTTAAATTTGCCTAAATATGAAAATATATTATATCTTCTTGAAAAAATAATATTATATGAGCATGATTTTTTTAGTTATCATTACAATATATAATTAATCTATACATAACTGACATTTCCTACTCTCACTACTATTTGCCTCAATTTAATTATTTTCTAGATCTAATATATTAATTTATGTTTTACCAACCAATAATTTTTAAAATAATTATTAAAAATAGTTCAATATTAATAATATACTAACACTAATCAACAATTAAAATTAAAACGTAATTTAAATACATTTACTACGGCAAAATAATTTATATTTTTAAGTTTTTTTTAAGAGTTTGATTTAACTTTACAATACTTTTATTATGGTATAATTAGTTTTTCACTTATTATATAAACAATTTATTAAAATATTTTATTTTAATTTAAATTCCCATAAAAAATTTTCTTTAATTATAAATTTTTGTTATCTATATTATATATTATTTTGTTTTGTTTTGAAACGTGTCAAGTATTGTTTGTTCGACAATAATTAAATTTTTTTTTTTGGAATTACCTTTTATTTTAGTTGTTACATTAAAATTAAACAATAAAAATCAAAATTAACATTTTTATATCTCTAATTTATTAATAGGTCAAACAAATTAAAAAAAATTAAGATATGTTATTCACTTCTTTAATTTGTTATTTCAAGTAACACACTTTTGCTATTAATTTTTTAAAAAATAATTGAAACACAAAAATAAACTTTAAATTTAAAAATTGTAAAATCTCGATATTCTTAATTTTCGACCGAAGTATTATTTTAGTATTTAACATTTTAATTAAATGTGAATTTTGTTTCTAATGTTTTAAACATTCAATTTTAATTTTTAAAACAAATATTGCTAATTTTTCTATTTTTCATATCCTAATACACACATATGAATAGCATAAACTTGGCACAATATATTACCATTTCCATTACGTACCCACTCACCCATTATAAATGAACAAATATTATTATATGATAACTTCTCTCTACACTTACGTATCGTCCTCCTTTCTATTTATTATTTACTTTACATATGGCTAAAATTATTTTTCCTTCTTCATCAAGAGTTTGGAGTAAAGACATTCGAAAGAATTAGAATGGAAATACAAAAGAAAAATAATATTGATGATAAAAGAGAGTACAAATACATAAAAAAATATAATAGCAGGAATCATGATAATCGTACTAAAAATCTGTCCATATACACAGTTCTTTTTATTTTGGAAGTTTATATTAAAATGTCCGTTATCTCAGGTCTTTACGAAGGAGAGTGTTCATTAAAAATAAATAAATGAATAGATATTTATATACATAATACAGTAATTTGCAAAAAAAAAAAAAGCTTTTTCAAAATAACTCTAAACCAACATGTATCCAAGGCAAAGAAAATTAATTCAAATAAATGAAGATCAGTCTAAAAAAATTGAGGATGATCAGAAATAATACAAATCCTATGAAATGAATAATTCTGCCAAGATCATATTTATTCAAAATGGAGAAGAAACGAAGATAAATTTTAGATGAATTGGAAGTAGATGGAAAAAATTGATAATTTTAAAAGAATTGAAAGTAAATATAGAGTGAAACAGAAAGTAATATTGTAGAGAATTGCATTTTGAGAGAGTACAATAACTATATAAAAAATTACTATATAATAACCGCATTAAAAACCTGTCAATTTTTTAAAAATAGAAATGGAATGAAGTTACAATTGTAACCTTTTATTTATTTGTTTTAAATTAATAATTATGTTATATATTATAGGGTTAAAATATGAAAAAGAATTAGACACCAAAACTTCCATACCGGTATTATATATTGGGGATAGATATTCAAGCAACTGCTATCAATCTAACAGTGTCGAGATAAATGTCCTATTTATAAAAAATTTGGTCATATTCTATGCTTGTTAGTAATTCTATTATTTGAAGAGAGAAAATTGAGAATGTACATCTACACATTTAGATTAATTTAATAAGTCAATTATAATTATACAAAAATGTTATTTGCAAATAAAAAATAACTATATTGTTAATGTATATTTTATATTTTAATTTTAATATATATTTTAAAAGAAAACTTTAATAGTCAGTATTAGAGAGATAATAGAAAGTTAATATTATTTTTTTTCTTTTTTCTTTTCTCTTTTACCACCTTATATTTTTCTAATTACACTCATTGACTCCATATTGATATCCTAACGTTGATTTCGTAGAGTTACACTCATTGGCTGTCTATTGATCCTTAACATTGATTTGGCTCTTTATGAAATCAAGTTAGGGAACTAATAAGGAGTCAATGAATATAATTAGGAAAATAGTAGATAGTAAAAAGAGAAAAAGAAAAAAAAATGATATTAACTTTCTATTATTTCGTTAATATTGACTACCAAGATTTTCTCTTTAAATAATTAATTTAGTGATATAATAATGTTATTTGAGCTTCATTTCAAAATACCGAACTCCAAAATAACTAAATAATTGTCTAAAAAGAATTTTACAACTCAAATTATAAAATTAATTACAATCATTTAAGTTTTGATAAATTAAATCGATTAAATCGATATTATAACATTATTTTCTTATATAACTAGAAACCAAAATAAATATATAAATATATCAAGGAATCTAGGATCCCTTTACAAGTGTTTTCTCTCGTTATATTAGGTTAACACTTACTTAAAATTATAGGGGTATTTTAGGAACTTGATTTTGGTACGGAATTTCTCGTTTGACTAAACAAAGAAAAAACAAAAATTATATATTAAATATTAAATAATAAAATAATAAACAATAATAAAATCCTGTAAGCACCATCGAAAACGGAAAGGACGGTGTAACTGGTGGAGAGAGAGAGAAGATTGAACTTGAAGTGAAGCGCAAGTTGATTCGCAGAGTGTAAGAAGAGAAATTTGATGCGTGAAAAATACCATTTGGATTTTGAAGAAGAAATAAACAAATAAAACGTGAGTTCCTGTTTATTTCCCCTTTAATCGTCATTTTTCCATATGCAAAAATGGAGCTTTCTCTTTGGTCCCTAGTTGAACCGTAGCTTCAGCTTTCGAATTGGAGCATTTTAGGTAAGAAAGTTTTGTCCTTTTTCATATTTCTCTCTTATTCTGTTGCTTCTAGATAAGATTCAGTTTCATATTATGTCCTTTTTTAGCTTCTTTCATTTTTATGTTTGATAAAATATTATTTCCTTTCCTTATATTGTTTTGGGTTTTGTTCTTTTGTATGCTTTCTTGTGAAGAAGTACAGTTATTTCAGTCACAACCCTAGATTTTTAATCTTGTGGGGTTGAATTTGAATGGATTCTTGTGTTTAAGGATTAGTCTTGATTGTGACCAAATCTAATAAATTAATGCTCGTTCTTTGTTTATTTTACAAATTTGGGTTTGATATTCTGTGTTTGTAATGGTCTATGCTTGGATGGATGTTACTAGCAATTGTGACTTAGAATTTACCATAGTTAGTTCATTGAGCCCTAGGGCAATTGGCTTTTTAAGTTCATTGTTATTATGATAAATTGAAATTAAAAAAAAATTGAATTTGAATATCAGAGGCTAAATGAATGCAGAGGTATTCAGAAGTTCATACAGTAGTTTAGAGGTGCAGAACTAGACATGCCGCATGAGTAGTATATTGGAGAACCTAACAGGGTTTACGCAGGATGTGATTTGATCTTTGTGTTTAGAATGCTATAATTTACTTGTGTCTTCTCATTTAATTGGGTTGCTTTTATTTGAATAATCCTATATATTAATGAACTAATTTAGACATACTTAATAGCCTATTTATAAAATAAAACAAACTTAATTCCATTTTAATGAGCTCTAACCACTTGATTTAATTGTTAAATTAATTTATATCCCAATTTTAATGAGCAGGTCAAAACAATAGTTTTAGTTCCAAATTTAATTATTCATTGCTAAGAGTTTTATACGCAATAGTATAAGTTCACTGCCCCAAATCCATCATTCAGTTTTGAAGTTATTTATATTTTGAATTTAATTTAGCTAAGGCTGCAAGGTGCTATTTTATATGGCTTTGCTGCTGTTCTTTATATAGCTTGACAAATATTAAACAACTTCTTGTAAATGTTTTTCTGATTACAGGTTGTTGCTTCTACATTTAAATTTTCATTTTGGGGGAAAAGTGAATATATGGTAAGTGTTGCCATTGCAGATGATGCTTCTTAAATTTCTACATGGAAACTAAGAGTGGTCAGTGTTACTAAAAATTTCTAAACTTTTTTGTTGGGTTTTTTATTTTATTTTATATTTTTTTTATAAGACTTAGCATGACTTCTTATTTTATGTAGAGAGGAAGATTCTGTGATGGAACCGTCAGGATTCCAGAGAACACATATGAGCAATAGCATGGAACCTAGAAATGAATTTCACCATGGACCACACTCGGTAACACATGACTGTATGGATGGCAGTCATACCAACAGAAGACCCCCAGACCTCAATAAATCAGAAGTTAAGCCTGTACTTAATTACTCCATTCAGACTGGTGAGGAATTTGCACTTGAATTTATGAGAGATAGGGTGAATCTCGGGAAACCTGTATTTTCAAATGTTGGTGATCCCAATTATACAACGGGATATATGGAGCTGCAAGGCATGTTAGGCATGGGTCATGCTGGATCTGGAAGTGGATCAGACATTTCTATGCTCTCGATGGTTGACAAATATCCAAAAGAGTTTGATAAAATGAACACATCGTTACATGGAGACAGAAGTAATTATGGGTCCATGCGATCAATACCAACTACTTCATTGAGTCAAGACAATAGACAATTTGTGCAGAGGTATGGCTCTTCTCGAGGTTATGATAGCTCATCGTTGATGATGAAGTTTCTTTGCAGCTTTGGTGGTAGAATATTACCACGACCCAGTGATGGAAAGCTAAGGTATGTCGGAGGTGATACACGTATTCTTCGCATAAGAAAGGACATAACTTGGCAGGAGCTTATGCATAAAGCATTGCAAATCTATAGTCAGGTCCAAGTAATCAAGTATCAGCTTCCTGGGGAAGATCTTGATGCTTTGGTGTCTGTATCATCTGACGAGGATTTGCAGAATATGATGGAGGAGTGTACCCATCTACAAGATAGAGAAGGAATGCAGAAGCTTAGGATGTTTTTGTTCTCAATCAATGATTTGGAGGATGCTCAGTTTGGTCTTGGTAGCATGGGGGATGATTCTGAGATCCAGTATGTTGTTGCTGTTAATGGCATGGACTTGGGATCAAGGAGAAATTCAACCCTGATTGGTGTCGGCTTTTCAGCAGATGATGTGCATGAATTAGACGGACAAACTTTTGAGAGGGAGACTAATAGAGTTGCTGTAGAATCTGAAGGTGTTAGCAATGTTCCCTTGACTAACAATTTTGACTTGCCCTTGGATAGTCAGTCTTCTCAACCAGTGCTATCCACGGCCCCAAATTCCTATGGAACCTATCCTCTGTTTCATAGTGACCAAATCATGCACCAAGAGGAGGCAAGAGGTCAACATGGCCTTAATCCTGCTTATATGCCTGTTGTTGGAGAGACTCCTATTACAATGCCTACACAGGTGGTTATTAATCCACAAGGGGTTTTGAATGACATCTATCCACCAAGTGGATTACACGTCCAAAGTTCAGAAATACCTACAACTCTGATGGCAAATACTTCAATTCAACAAGGAATTGACCCTGGCAAAACTTTCTCCTTAGAAACACCACTCCCAGCTCCTGTGCAACCGTTTGATGGTTACCCGAAAAATATTCTTCCTGAAGTATCAGTTGCAGTTACTGTGCCAGAGGGGCATTCATTGCCTCCAACTAAAAGGGAGCAGCTTCAGGATAATGAAGGGGCTTCTTCTACAACTAGCAGCACCTTTGGTCCAACTTACGTTGATTCTCACTCCAATGCAGTTGACTTGAGTTGTCTTCACCCTCCTCCTCTTCCCAAAAGAGTTTACTATTCAGAAAGAATTCCGAGGGAGCAAATAGAGATGCTGAATCGGTCTTCTAAGTCTGATGATGCTCATGGTTCTCAGTTTAATGTGTCAGAGTTACTTACTGAAGTCAACCCGACGGAACCACTTACAGAATCTGGTGAAAACTTGCAGGATGGAAATCTGTCTAATCTAACTGAGTATTCAAAGGTTGCAGCAAAACCCTTGCAATCAGATGGAAATACAATTGATAATGGAGCTGTTAAACATCAAAAGCAATTGCCTGATACATGCGGTCAGCTGAAGTCAAAGTTGAGTGAGCATGTAAACCCCGAGTTGAAGCAGGTGTTGGCCAATAATGAAGGAAGCATAGATGCTCTAAATATGGATAGCGTTCTTAAGTTGGAAACTGAAATTAATAATAAGGACAACCATAACAAACCCCTGCTTGGTGAGAAGAAGGGCAGTAAGCCAGACTTAACAACTTTGCAACAGGTTCCTTCTGTTAAGCAACATGAGGATCCAGCATCCAATCTTCCAGATATTGATTGGGGTCGTGTTTCTGTGAAGGACTCTAAGGATGATTCTGTAAATGGGAATGCTACGACTAATGGTGATTCACAGCATTATCCTTCAAATGTTTCCAAAGAAGGACAAGGTGACATTCTTATTGATATTGATGATCGATTT